>ML685791.1:11341626-11395069 GCA_007922175.1 Pelusios castaneus
CTGTTAGTCTTTAAAAGTGCCACAAGACTCTTTTGTCTTTCTACAATAGACTAACACGGCTACCCCTTTAGAATATCCAGGATCTCACCTCAACAAGCAATCAGCTTCATTGGGATGCTCAGCTGTTCCAGCCTCTCTGAGGAGCATTTATTGCACATCATGAGATAGAGAAAATACCAGTGAAGCAAGGATATTGATTCCCGTAACAACTTTGGAAGATTGTTTTCTATTCTGTTTCATGACTTTCATAGAAGATTAGCATTGGAAGGAACCTCAGGAGGTCATCTAGTCCAACCCCTTCTCAAAGAAAGACCAACCCCAACTAAATCATCCTTTTAAAAAAAAAAAAATCATTTTGCACAGCATTTATTTTTAAAAAATTGATTCATTCTAGTGAAGTGGGTTGCACCAACATTACCCTCTAATTGAACATGATACAACTGGCTTTGCTTACAGTTACACATCTGATCCCTTTTTTAGTTAGGCCTGGCAAGTGTAGGATTTCACTGTTATAACCTGGCATGTTATCTTACAATGACTGTTCAGCTCAAAATGGGATTTTTCATACAAAGAAGCAAACTGACAATCAGATCATCAAAAGCAGAGGATTCAAAAGCTTTGAATGTATTAATTGCTGATTGTGTTTTTGGGAAGATATATGACTCTTCTAACTTCATAGCCTACAAACTTTACCTATTCCCTTGATAAAAATCGAATGAAAGGGTTCAAGCCAATCAAGAAGTAGGTCTGATGACTGCTATCCAGCTGGGCACTTAATACAGGAAGCATTTTTGTCCAGCAAATGAATTAAAACCAACACAAGCCTGCCAAAGCTCAGTGAAATATTGTTGGGAACTTTTGTAGCAGCTAACTAAGGCCCTTCCCTACTTCACTGGAGCCATGCTAATAATAACCAAATGGTGGTTCTAGAATGATTCTAGATAGTTTCTCTGAGCAGGGTGGACAAGTATCTATTTTCTGAGGCCCATACCAGTCAAGTCATGTGATGGTGTGCACAGTTCCTGTGGGGGCTGGAGGGAGTCCCTCTTCTGCCCACACTAATATACATAATTCAGTTTGAACTTTAGTGTGGGTGGAACTTAGGGATAGTCATATTGATCTGCACAGTCTTATAATGCATTAGTAATAATGCTGCATTTCCTTATGCTGAGGCAGCTCTACTTAGGGAGAGAATACTTCTCTTAACCCATGTTTGGGGATTTATTTTCTGCCCCAGGCTGGTTGTTTGAGGCAGTCAAATTAATATAGAGCAGTAACTGTTGTTAAGTGACAGTTCTTGATTCCCCTTATATGGCTAGAGATAAAGAATCTTAAAAAAGGAAGAGATCCTTCATATTGCCGGGTACCTACAGGGTAAATAAATTAAACAGGGTTGCTAGGTAATTATAGGACAGATGTAAACGAGCAAGTTATTGAAAACTATTATTTACCTTTCTATTTATGTATCTGTCTGATAATGGTGGTACTTTAGGGTCCCGTTGAAAAAATAGTCTGCACTCTTGTAATTAAAGACTACCATAGTGCAAATGCCCAAGGGGACCAAATTAAAATTACACAGACAACCTCCATTCTGAGATTCCCTAATTTTTGTGTGCCCAACTTTGTGACTTTAATGATGTTCTTTTAATATAGATTTGTGTGTATGCGATTTTCTAGACTTTTAAAAAAGCAAACTGAAAAAACAGTTCTATCATATAGCATCATACTAACACTCACACGAGCGATGATCAGAGCTGGAACATTTAGAACCCCCACACAAACCTCTGCCACAGCAGCTAATGGAGTAACTGATACAGAAATAGTTTGTCATTCTCGGTGCGGGTCAGCAATAGAGAGGAATGGGAGACTTTGCCAGTGGGATTCACACTCAAGAATCTTGGGTTCCAGTCCAGGTCTGGAGGGCTATGTCTACACTATGAAAAGTTAGGTCGACTTTGTTAAGTTGACTTTAAGTTGATTTAAAATCAACTTTATTAAGTCGACTTAAAGTGCTGTCCATGGACGTGGACTAAGTCCACTTTGTTAAGTCGACCTAACTGCCACACTGGGGTTAGGTCGACTTAAGCAGGCTTAAGTTGACCAACCCCACGGTTCTTACTAAATCGACTTAAGGGTTCATTAAGTCGACTTAAGGAATTTCTTAAGTCGACTTAATGAAAGCCTAGTGTGGACACGGCTTAATTTAAGTCCACTTAAGCCTCTTTAAGTCGACTTAATTTGCCAGTGTAGACATAGCCAAGGAGACTGTGCTCCAATGGCACAGACTCCTCTGCTCCTCACCAAGTGTGACATCTGTTCCAATCTTTTCTTTTGCCACATGCTCATTATCACAGTCCTATTCTCCCCACTTAGTAGTCCTAACTCCACCCCTCTGGACTTCCCAGTTCCTCTCTCCCCCTCAGTCTGTGTCCTCACCCAGCTAATCCCAGTTCTTCCCTTCAGAGCTCAGTCTCCTTCTATCCTACTGGCTCTGTCCCATCCCCCTGTTTTCCACCATGGTTCACCATCTCCTTATCCAGCTACTCCCACTCTCTCCCCAGCTCTTGCACCCAGTTCCAATTTCCCTTTTCCCTCAGGCACCTTGTCACAACTTCTTTCCCCATCCCCTGTTGGTCCAGCTCTTGTCCTTTCTTCCATTGACTCAGGCAGCTTTCTCCTCCCCACAGCCTGGGCCTAGGTTATTAAGAGCAGGGAAGAGTCTCTCACTGTGTTCTCAGTTTAGGTCCCTAGAGCTGAACGTGGCATGACACACAGCAGCCCAGAGTTGCAAGTGCAGAGAAAGCTATGTTCTGCCCCAAGCTGGAGCACGCCCAGCATGGACGGACACTTCAGAGAATTTAGCTGCTAAAATCCAAAACGTCTGTACTGAGCATGTGCAAAGTATATTTTTTCAAAGGCTTATAACTTGGTCAAATTGAGCATATTAAAGGCCTCTCTCACCCAATTTTCAAATCCCTGCTCCATAGCAGGGGGCACAAGAGTTCAAGTAAAAGATCACCAGGAATTTTTATAATGAGCAAAATGTCTTTTTCCCCCCAAGGCTCTTTCTCTAAAACAGCTAAACTATTTTGACTAAATAATAGATCAGCCTCAGGCAAACACCTACCATGACATTTCTGCTCAAATGGTTAAATATTGGCAAAGTTATAAGCAACTGAAAACTAAGTCTTTATAGTGGAAAGTTCCAAGCAACCATAATAATAGATGGAGCTACCAATACTGCCTAGATTATATATTATAGTTTGTTTTATGTTTATCTTTTGCAATTTGGGACAGTCATTCACTCAGTACCTGTATTTCTTTAAGACAAACAAGGAGTCCTGTGGCACTTTTAAAGACTAACAATGAACAGGACTCCTTGGCTATGTCTACACTAGAAAAGTGTCCAGTCTAGACATAGCCCCTTGTCGACCTTATTAAGTCAACTTAACACTTTAAGTCGATTTAGGCGCTAATCCCCATCCACACTGGCTTAAATCGACCTAATAAGGTTGATTTAAGCATTAAATTGACCTAAAAAGAGGTGTTATTAAGTTGACCTAACCTTTCCTTAAGTCGACTTAAGGAAATGCTTAAATCGACTTAAGGAAAGCCCAGTGCGGACACGGCTTTGTTTAGGTCGACTTAAGCCTCCTTAAGTCGACCTAACTTGTAAGTGTAGACACACCCTTGGTTTGTCTTGCTGAACTAGACTAACACGGCTACCTCTTCAGAATTTGTATTTCTTTATTCATTTAAGATTTTTTCATTGCACATAGAGTATAGCAGAGATAGCAACCAGTACTTTAGTTCCAGGATTTTTTTTTTTTTTTTTTAATTTCACACACACTCACATGCTGGGGGCCAATCTAGTTCAGGTTTCTATGACATGATAGAGAGAAACCGTGTGCATGTGGGGCGGTAGTGCTCACAACAGGTGTTTGGAGAGATCGCAGAGATAAGTTTCTGCAGCCTCCACAAATTTCTGTGGTGTATGTACACTGATTTTTCCCCTGCACACTTAACTTTGTACTATGGAATCTAAGGAGAATATGTGGGTGTGGCAAGCCGAGTGCAAGCCAGAGGGAGACCTCTTTGTCCCAGACTATAGCCACAACAGTCAGTGGGAGCAAAAATATTGACTCTTGTGTATCTTTGGTTACCCTTGTCACTGGACATCTGGGACAGCTAGTGGGTAGCCTTCTGCCCAACACTGCTCTCTATTTCTGGTCAGAACAGAATTTGGCCCATACATGGAGTTCACCCAACTAAAATCATGAATAGTGACCTAGCCAGAACATAAACCAGACAGACTCAAACTTCATCTGCTTTCAAAGGCCTTTTAGTTTCTTATCCTAGTTAACTATAACTCGTATATCCACCTGGCTACTATTAAACTCCAGAAGGTGGCAGCAAATGCTCTTTCCTCTAGGAAACATGCTATGGCCACTCCACTGTTTAATTGAAAGTAGGGCTTTCTATGAGGCAAAAGACTTTCCAGTCCCTTCAATGTTACAAATATAACATTGTTCCTTTCCTCTGCATTTCACTCCCATCTCACTTAGGTTCTGAGAATCCCTTTCTTAGGCACTTCATTTTCTCCATACACTACAAGAGGACCTTGTAACCCAACTTCAGGACTAAGAAGGCCACTGGATGACAGGGTATCTATCTCCTTTTGGTGAATCTAACCCAAAATGCCTAAATTACTTTTGAAAATGGGACCTAGGTATTTTTGAAATTTTACTTCAGATCTTCAGCTGGTATTGCTGTATCTGAACTGATCTCACTTTGCACCTAAAGAGTTTAGACACAAAAAACTCATGCCAATTTTCCCTTTTAAACGAGGTGCTTTTATGTGTAGCACTCAGATGTATCTCAAAGGAAAATCCTATTGTGAAATCTGTAGTAATTCATTAAATAATATTTTGGATTTCCATTTGAATTTGGGGATGAATAAGACCTTTCACACTTGGCTTCAGCTATCTGTACTATTTTCTTAAACTAAATAATGCATAGCTCCAAATTACTTTTTTTTTTTAAACAAATCATATAAACTTAGAAACACACAAAATAATTGTGTGTGCTTTGATTTACCTATATATCTAACTCAGTTGATTTCTTTTGGCAATAAATGCTACATTTGCTTAGTACATATGAATATACACTTAAAATATTAAATATATGTATATGGTAAAATAAATGTTTGCTTTATTGAACACTTTATAAATATTTTGTATTTTTAAACCTTAATGTAATACAAACATTTCAACTGTTCATGTATATTTTGGAGAAACCAGTTGCAGATATAATGATTCTATAAGATTTTGACAGACAACTCTCATTTGTCTTTCATTCTCTTCTTATCTAAAACTATTGCCTCCATTCAGCAACTATTCTAAGACAGTGGTTTTTTTTTTCCTGAAGAGCTTCAAATAGTGTAATGGGAAAGAACAGACTACTTACAGAGTAGCCTTCTGACTTGTGATGATTTGCAACATCACACAAGATGTCTTTGTGTGATGAAAACATGATAAAAACATTGCAACAGGATGTCATCAAGGTAGTGTGATTATTTCTAGCTCTTTGTTATTTCATTTGATGCCACATCTCTTCTCTTTTCTTTTCATGCTCCCCTTCTGGCTGGTGGGAAGAAAGGGTAGAAGGGAGTTCTCTCTCTCTTTTTCTGTCTCCCTTCCTCTAAATTTCTTTATTTAATGCTCTAAAGAGATGAAGAGATGGTTAATTCCTCTCTGTTTGCATGTTACTTACCCCACTGCTTCATGGTTGTGTTCTGTACCTGTCTCTGTCTCAGAGACATTACATAATAAGAACTGCTTGAAGGACCTTGAGGAACAGAATATGAATTGAGAACAAGAAGCTGTGTATCACTGTTCTGGGTTAATACTGTCTGGTAAATGAATTGTGAATTCTAGTGGCTGCTCAGGCCTATCTCATGTTCTTTTAAAAAAAAAAAAAAAAAAAAAAAAAAAAAAAAAAAGCCGGTATTTGGCCAGGGACCAGGGGTTTCCAGCAGCAGCAGCAGGAGCCGGGGCCGCATTGCTATGAAAAAAAAGGTGCGGGTACTCAGTACCCCTGAGTACCAACACGAAAAAGGCCCTGGGCCTGAGCCATGTGTTTCTGTACTTAAGTCTCAGGTTCTGAACAGCCCAATACTAATAGAAGTCAGTAAAATGTGCATTTAAAATGTGGATTCTGATCCAGTTGCAGGAATATTTAGATTCAGCATTTTGGTTCAGGTCCATCTCTACTAGTGTAGTATTTCTAATGAAAACAATATAAAATTAATTTATCATCTCCCAGTCTTTACCTGTGGAAAAAAAATAGGAGATATACTTGTATTGTTTGCAAATCCTTAAAGATCTATTTTATGAAGTGTGTAAGCAGATGGAACACCTTTCTGCAATAAAGCCAATGAGTATGCAATTCCAGAACAGTGTGGATGCAGACGAAATAAATGTATTCTTATTCAGGAACTAAGAAAGCAATTATGACCTTATGTAACTACACACACGTACGCAAGCCAGTGCAGGTTGCTAGTGGACGTCTGTCCTCATTACAACAGCCATCGCCATAACTGGCACCAATTGAAAGACTTGTTTGAAGTCTCGGCTGAGAGGCCAAGGACTAAAAACGTGCATGGAAATGCAAGGTAAAGATTGAGGCATATTGGTTGGGCACGGTGGATAATCTTACATTGTTAGTGACTGTGCTGTGTTACTTCTATGGATAATGAGAAGAATTCAAGGCCTCATTCTACTGTTATTCCAAAGCAAATTGAAAGTAACCCCACTGAATCAATGGGTTACACGGATATAAAACTGATATGATTGAGAAAAGAATCAGGCCCTCAGCACCTTGTCAGCTCAGCAAACAATATATTTATTTAAAACTCCATCTATGCTATAGTAAAACAAAGCTGAAAACCTGTTAATAAGAGATTTGTTTTCTGCCCTGGTGACAGTAGCATCAAAGATCAAGTCCTGACCCATACCCCCTCACTACCCATCAACATTGGCAAAACCCTCATTGATTTCAATGGGTTTCAGACTTGGCCCCAAGAAATGAAATAATTATTTCATTTTGTTTCATGGTTTTCTCTGTAAAACTGTGAAAAGTTTAAATATTATGGCAAGTCCAGTCCATGGAGCTAAATTTCTCACCAGAAACACAAGGCATAGCATATCAACTTAGTACATTATAGCTAATACAAATTTAGACCCTGATCCGGCAAAGATCTATGCACATGTTTAACATGACAGAATGTAAGTCGCACTGAATGTAATGTTCATGAAATTAAGCATATACGTATGTCTTCACATGGTCAGGACCCTTGATCCAAATTCAGTTCTGCTACATCAGTGTAAATCTACAGTATTTCTACTGAAATCTTTGGAGGTGCTAGGAGTAATAGCTTAAAATGGATTGTCTATAATTACTCATTACACTTTTATAAATTGCTACAGCAATCTGTCTGATACATTTATACAAATAATAATAAAGAAGTGAAACAGGTTTTGCCATATACTGTAAATTGTTGCCAGGAACACAAACTAATTTCCTATATATATGTCTGTCCATTTTGAACTATGATGAATTGCATGGAGCTGACAATTTTTCTCTTTGGGTCAAATCCTGGGATCCTCTCTCAGGTTTTACATAATACTTATTAAATTCAGATCTAATCTCACAAACTAGTGGGAGCTTTGTTTGGATAACCAAAGCAAAAACTATGTACTGATTTCATGCTTTGACTTCCAATATTTATTTTTCTAATTTAGGAGTCCAGTTTTAGTAATATATTTTGGGCCTGATTCTTCTCCCAGTTACATTTAGCTTACACAAGTTGGCTTCAAATGAGCTATTCCAGATTTTCACCATTGCAAGAGAGAGAGCACAATCCAGGCCTATTAAATTTTTAATTTCTTTTTAAAAAAAAATTAGTAGCAAGAACAGAGGGAGATGAAACATTTTTTTCCTGTTTTTAGTACAAGGTGGCTGCTATTTCTGTTCAAAAAGTCTTTGGTACAGAATAACTGAGGTACTTTTTAGCCAAAAGACATTTTCCCCTTCTGGGAACCTCAGAAAGGCTGTCAAATTTCTGCTCTGCCTAATTTTAGCATAGTCATCACCAATCTTTTTCGGAACACCATAGAAAATTCAGTCAGTAACTTCTGTCAGAGCTTCTCTCCTCAACATCTATCAACATATTACTTGAGGATTGCAAGGCAGTTCATCCAGGACACAAGGTAATGATGGTAGTGCCTTTTTCTAACATGGACCCTTCCTCACTGGAGATCCAGACAAATCCAAGCTTTAGGAGTGCAGTGAAGTATGTCCTAAAGTAAGTACCCAACTTAGAAAGTGGCAAGATCACTTCCAAGTTATATCCCAAAACTGTGGAATTCCTTAAATATTTCACTGCAAAGGGCAAATGTGTTCCTGCTTCCAGCTTCTTTCCAAAGAGCAGGTCCTGGAAATCTGCTTCCCTTCCAAGTTCTTTCTTTCCCTAGGATCCAGAAAAGTATCCTTCAGTTAACGAGATTTAAATTTACAAGGAAAAGACCATGAGCAGATGAAGAGGAATGTCATTTTCAGATACATTTTAATCTTGATGACCCAAATGACTTCATCAGGTAGGTCTCTAAACCTACCTTCCTAAAATATTAGGAATTCAGACAGCCTCAAAAAAGCCAAAACAGGCCTGAATATGCTACCAGAACTGCATCCTCTGTATGCAAGTAAACTGCAGTTGGCAACCTCAATGTGTTGAGTGTAGTCATGAGATAGTTATTCTGGGTTTGATCTTGAACTGGGAATTTCCTTCTCTATGAGACATCATATATTCCTGACCATCATGAGAGAATTAATCATTGAATAGTCTCAGTAATGCAGATCTTGGGCTTCATGTCTTTTTTACTATACCTAGGACCAAGGATAACATTCTCAACAGGAGATATCTCATATTGCACTAGGACAAGAGACACCATTTTTTAGATCAGTTGATCCTTCTTTCCAGCAATATAAGGAGTATTTCTCAAGTGGTGGCTACCCGGATAGAATGTAGAATTGCATATGAATCTACAGAAATCTAGCTGGCTAATGATAAACCTATGTATGCTAGGCTGACTGATGATAAGCAATGAGATATGCAAATACTATTCTAGGTAAATGGACAAGAAATGAAAAGAAAATATAAACAAATGTTGATGTTTCTTTTAAGAAGCTTTACTGGTTCAGATGTAGAAAAGAAGCTCACCTATCCACTTGAAAGAAATTCATTTGTCCAACAATTTCCAACACCAGACAGTGGCTCAGTCACTCCACTTTACCTGGGAGGATGGAAATTGCATTCCCAAATACTCCAACCCACTGTTAATGGTGTGATCATTTCATCATGCTTTTGTAGGGTAAAAAAAGGATATACTGATTTTTCTATTTTAAGCATACATTTCACTGAGTGCTGAGCTGAATCTAGATATCCAAGAAAAATAAAGTTTGTTTGGGGACTTATATATCAGTGTGTACCCTTATAGGTTAAAGATTAGTCAAACTCAAGTTTTCAAAGTACAGTCCTTTTCTCTGGAGGGAAGCAAAACATTATGGAAATATGCTGGGAAGGGGCATTAATACGTGGGGAGAGTTTCTGGTGTTGGGAATAGCTGGTGATTAGTTCAAATGGGGAAGGAGCAATGTCTTTTGTAAAGCAGAGTTGGAGTCTGGTTTTGTCAATGATTTAATAGGTAGTGACAGACTAAACCTATTATAATCAATAAGAGCTGTAGGTGTTCAGTATCTTTTTTGAAAATTAAGCCATTATTTTCTCTATATGTCGGTTTCCACATCTCTGAAATTGAAACATGTACCTCAAAATGGTGAGTCAAATATAGGTCATTCAATTTTTCTGAATGCTTTGAGATCCTCTGATGGAATACATTAAAGCTATTGAATTCTAAACAAAATCATTAATGGATAAATCTTCACTGTGCATGATTCAAGCTCCTATTGACTTCAGCAGGCTTTGGATCAAGCCCACAGTCTTTGAAAGTTACATAGGAAAGGGAATACAGGCCACTGTTTTTAGGACAGAAACTTACCAAAGTCCTTGGCCACTTAAAGCCAGATCTTCAAAAGTATTTGGACCCCCGATCCCACTGAAATCAATGGGACTTAGGGCTCCTAAATACCTTTACGGATTGGGGCCTTAGTCCCTCATTCCATACAGGGTCTGCTAGGGAATTAAAGGCTGTCTCCACACTTCAGGATATGAATCTGAGAATGTAGTCAATTAATTTAGGAACCACAGGGACAGAGCCTTCTTAGGAAAAACAATATGATTTGTCTGATGCATAGTGCACATTTGGCATGTGTGCAAAAAGGCTGTACTTTTACTGAATATTGCTGAATGAAGATTGCCGATGACAAAACCCTTCTCATGAACAGAGTTTTTGTTTGAAAATATTGCATTACTAAGAAGATTAGGATTTGTGGAATAGGAATGGATTTCTCCTATAAGTGGGTCATAGTGTTCTGAAATCTTTAGGACACTGTCATTTAAAAGGAGCAAGGTTAAGTAATGTCCTATAATGGTATTAGGAAAATTATATTGATGATTTTAGTTCTTTTCATTCATTTTTTCCCTTTTCTACCTTGATACGTTTAATAAGTTCAGTGGAAAAGAGATCCTTTATATTAAGAATGGACAAAAATACGCTCTTGGCTGGCTCTGTTGGGTGGCAACAATTACCAAATAAGTAAATTTATGATTGCATTCTGTAGAAGATATAGTCAGCTTCCCATCTCCCTTTTCACCCATTAGGGAGGACAGGACACATTAGCAGGGCAAAGGAGGTGGGGAGGGGGGGGGTGCAATGTTGCTATCCATACTGTAACTTGTTCAGTAACAGAGGACTTCTGGAGGTCTGTCAAGCTGGTGTCTTCCCCAAATATTTGAATTCTCTCTTGCGTGCTCACGTGTACTCACCGTACACATACACGCACAAGAGGCTACACGAAAGGTAACATGTTCTTAGAGATCTGTTGTTCCTTTTACTACTGGCAAAGTATTTGTCCTCTCATATATAGTAGCATGCTAAACAGTTATGCCAATAGCCCAGCAGTAATCTGCTTCAGTTCAGAAGTGAAGGGAAAGAGTTTCTGTCATTGATATTCAGTTATTGTGGTTATATTTGAGGTTTTGTTATCCCTAGGAAAGAGGCAGTGTCTGCTCATTATCACTTCCTGGGAGGCCTTCATCACTCACCTCTCGAGCCATGTCTCCTGTTTCGCCTGTGATGTTCCTACCTGATCCTGGTTACTTCAACAAACCAGCAGCAGCTGACAAGCCTGGCAAGAGATTGACTCCCTGGGAAGCAGCAGCTAAGTCCCCTCTCGGCCTAGTAGATGATGCTTTCGGCCCCCAAAACATTCAAGAATCCATTGTTGCTAATGTAGTATCAGCAGCATGCAGGAAAACACTCCCTGAGCCACCAGATGATTGGAAACAAAGGGTTTCCAGTGTGCCTCCCGCCCCAAGTGTTCATGCTAGTCTTACCTCATTTGGAAGGAAGCAATCTGGCATCACATCCCCACCAAAAAGCAGCATGTCTGCCCCCAGCTCCACATTCCAGTGTGGCTCTCGGCTTCAATCTGCTTATTATGGTCAGCGATCCTGAACAGATCCATCCATGATGTCCATGGATTCCAGGTCTGACTATTGCCTGTCTATGGCCAACTCAAACTACAATCCACATCCAAGGGGATGGAGGCGTCAAACATGAAACGAAGAAGAACTGGTATATTTCCCTCCTTCCAGCTTCACCAGTGTTAGATCCCAGTTGGAGGAGTAAAGTGACTGTCTGAATAGCTTCTTGCTGGGCTGACAGTTTCTGAACTGAAGGAATGAAGAAGCTATGTAGAATGGTGCAGTTTTCAGGGCTTTCAGTTCTAAAATAGAGTCAATTTTATTCCCAGCCCATGGAGTTTTGTTTTGTTTCAAAAAAAGATCAAATTTGAATCTGGGTGTATGTGGGATAATCAGTGTGCTCATTACAAAGCACATGTTGATAAAGCTTTAATTGGAGAAAGTATAGAAACATTTACAGATAATTTAATAAAATACATAAAGAATGAAATATTAAGACTTTTTAAAATGAAATTTTCTGATGAGAACTGTAAGACTTCCAGGTATATTTGATACCTGAATTGTAGGGCACTGGGCATAACCAGACTTCAGAGAGTTATTTTTCCAATGAAACTTCAAAGTTTGGAAAGGCTTACTAAGCATTTTAGCAAAGTAAAAATATAAGATGATTTATTATGATAAACATACAATACTTCTGTGGTCATTTTATCTGAAGCTCTGTTACACATTAATATATATTAATATCATGTAATTATGCAGTTCAGAGAGATTTCAAGGAAGTTTGGAGTCTAACTCTCAATTGTAAACTTTTGCTGTGGTAATTACCCAGTCTAGTTTGAAAATAGCCAGGGAAGAGGGTGACATTATGATCAACCACTATTGTGATACTTTGATAACAAAATGAATCGGAGAAGTATTTAATATATTTAAGTTACGTTTGAACTGGGTTGCTGTTGTAATAAGTAATCAAACAGCACATGTCAGTCTTGAGGAAGTGTTGGTGACAACTACATTGATTTCTTTATGAAATGTTTAACGTGCTGAACATTTAATGCAACCAGTTCTGCTACTAATGGCTGAACAGATGGAAGGCTTTTGATTTGCAGTCTCATTTCAGAAGACCAAAGTAGGTTTTATGGAAAAGACAATCGGTGTTATATGCAGGAGGTTTGTGAAATAAGGTTTAGGATATGTGTTACAGGGTCTGAGTCTAGTTAAGATAACATATACTTAGAGAGTTCTTACAGTGTTAAATATGTCGATGGATTTGGAGAGATGGTAAATAATTGTTATTGCTGGCACATAACTTACATTTACAGTTCATTTAGTTAGTAGCAACATATGTAGCTAAGCCATATAATCTAAGCTCACTGGGTAGTTTAGATAGTGTTAGTGTGAAAATGAATATTCAGTTTTACAGAGCATGCTGCACTATCCTCAGTTGTTGGGTGTTCTTCAAATATCAAGCTTGGCCACTTTAAGAAATTTCTGAATATCTGTGCTGAAACAATATTATAAATGTGAGAGATGCAATTTGGAAAGAAAATTAAAATTCACATGCATAAGAAATTGTACACAGAAACCATGTTATAAATCAATATAATTTTCTACAGCAAAAGGCTGCCTTATCTAGTTTCTATTTTGAGGTGTATCCTCTTTGTTGTTATACTGGGAGCAGAATTAAGCAATGTCCAGAAAAATAATAATTTGGCCAAATGCAACCTCGGCGTTGGGGGAGGGGAAGCATTTCTCTTCTCACAACTGGGAAAATAGTTTGTCATTTTAAAATAATATTATGCCTCCTAATGAGGGGTGGAAATATATGGATAGAAGTAAAACATCCAAACTAAACGATTTCCAAAAACATCCCATTACAAAAATCATCTGATGACAAAAATTATACAAGCTGAGGGACCAGTGCTGCAAACACTTGCTGTAGACTCATTCATTTGCCTAAGTGTTTGCAGAATCAAGCCCTAAAAATATAACTCCTCATATATGAGGTTCAGAATACTGCCGGATGGATGTACGGTAGGTTAGAAGAATGCCTACAGTATTTATTAGGGTGACCAAATGCCTCAGTTTTATAGGGACAGTTCTGATATCTGGGACTTTTTTTTTTTTTTTTTTTTTTTTTTAAATATAGGCACCCTCCCACCCCCTGGCCTGATTTTTCATACTTACTATCTAGTCACACCAATCCCTATCCTACTCAGGGCTGAGTTTTAACCTTATCTGTCTTCCACTAAAGTCAGTAGAAAAATTTCCACTGACCCCAGCAGGAATTTGATCAGATATTCAGTAGCCCCAGTTCTGTGGCCATTACACAGGAAAGTGTGCATGGAGTTAATGTCAAATGTATTTAGCCCGAGTAAGGGCTGCAGGATGAGCTTCACTATTGACTACCACACATTAGTACTCTGTATAGACAGGTAGCGAAGTGTTACAGTGGCTCTCTCTTTGGCTGCTTTAAACTAGGTTAAGCCAACTCCTAAATGAAACCTAATGGGTAGCCATACGCATTAGGATTTTGCAGGGGGAAGAAACTGGTTTGTAAATAAACTGAGTCTAAAGAGAATGTGTACCTATCACTCTGCTATACTGACAAACAGGAATGCTTTTATCCAGGGGTTCACACACTGCTCTGATTCATTTCAATGGGACTTTTGTTATTAAACTTCAATAGGAGCATGGTAAGGCCTCACATACCAATATTACAGAGCTTTCTGAAGCATCACTCTGCACCTTCAATCTTCTCTCTTTCCTCCATCCCACCTCTGGCAAAAACATTTCAGTCAAAAATCACGTGACTTTGTTGTGCGTGAGGTCTGAATGTTCATTTGAAGTGTTTCTTACATGATATTGCTTGTGAATGCACAGATCTACTCAGTTAACGTGAGGAAGATAGCCCACACCCTGATATCTTAGATGCCTATTATTTACATTAGGACTAACTTTTAAACCTGAGTGATCTTTGGTAATATGCAGAGAATTTGAATATGCAAATGTAACCAAGAGTTTCATTTCTGTGGTTATAATAGAAAATAGATGTTCACATTTCTTGTTCATAATTAGTTTTCATTTTAGTTGTACTGCAATTAAATATCTGTTCACATTACATTTTTGCATTGTAGAAAAATGTCTATGCTAGCTTTAGAAATGGATTTTCACTTCTATGTATTGTTTGCTCACTGCAAAGGACACTTTATTTGAAGAGAGCATGTCAGAGATGTACATTGTATCATTCAATAAATTGATTTTACCCATTCAACTAAAAGGCAATTTTGCTTTCTCCCAATTCATGTTAGTTTTGAAATAATCTGAACCCAAACAAACTTTAGTCACCCATTCTGCACCATTTTTAAGTTCACTGAATTTACCAGTCTGACGCCCCAGCTTCTCTGAGCGTCTAAGATCATTATGAGATAAAATGGTAACATATCAAAGTCAGTAAACTTTCATCTTAAATTGAGTAAGCAGAGGAAATAAACACAAAATCATGCATAGCCTGTCCATGTAAAATGACATTCTCAAGGCAGTTTGCATCATTTTAATTCTTTCCCTCTCAGCATCTTCCCTTTGATGCTTCACAGACAAATAATTCTGAAGGGAGGCAGATGTCAATCACTACTGCATGTAAACACCTTGTTAGTTACTACAGGTTTCCTCAGAAAAGATGGCTATTGGTATTTTACTTAAGTGAAAAAAGTGACTGTTTTCAAAAGAAATAGCTACAGAGGAACAGACTGAGAATTCACTACTAAGACCATTAGACAGCTCAACTCAGAAACTGCTCAACGTGGAGAAGTGTTAGTCTGCCCCATAAAAAGTCAAATCCTGCTTCCTCTACGTTGTGAGTAGTCCCAATGAAGTCAATAGCAACTTTTACATTAGTAACGTAGACAAACCCACAATACAAATTCCAAAGGGGTAGCCGTGTTAGTCTATTGTAGAAAGACAACAATATTGTGTTGTCTTTCCACAATACAAAGATAAGGAAAATAAGCAGATGGTTAAAATTTGGAAACCAATAAAATTTGACCGTGGCACTTTAAATGGTTAATTATACTAAAGACTTACAGTTTCCCCTTCATATTTGTATTTATACTCTTCAGAGGCCTATTTGTTTTTTAAAATTCTAGGATGCTTAAGTATGATATAAATAAAAGAAACTAGTCAAGTGCAGTGAGCTTCAGTGTAATGAACAATCTTTGGAGCAAAGTCACATGAGATTAGCCCTTACCAAAGCTGTTATTTTTCTCAAGGTGAATATTATCACCTATTGGTTCTTTCCTGATGAATTCATTCAGAACACTGTATTACTGGGAAGTATATCCTCCATTTCTAGAAAGTCACGTTATATCTGAAACTTTGTTTAATTTTTTTTTTAATTAAATAAAAAGTATGTACCTCTGTAGGAAGAGTTTCATAAAATACAGCCACCTTAACCACATGTGAAGATCAGGGTCGGATTATCGAAGGGGCTTAAGCCCTGGACCCCAGCCAAAAGAAGGGCCCTGGACCACAGCCCATAAAACCCCTACGATAACCCGGCGCCCCCCACCCTGCTCAGTGCTGACAGGAAAGGAGTACTGAGAACACTCCTGCCCTGCTGGCACTGTGGGGTGGATGGGATGGGGCTCTGGCACCAGAGGCCAGGCTCTGTACTCCTGCCCTGCCCCTGGGCCGCCCAATGGGGTGGGCCAGGGTCTGCTTGCTCTGCCTGGGGAGGTGGGGCCAGCTTTCGCGGCCTCCTCTTTGGCCCAGCGCACCTCTCCAGGGCCTGTGGAGTTGCATTGGGGACCGCTGCACCATGCGCCAGTTACCCCACCCCCGACAGACTGGCCAGAACAGGGCCGGGGTGGGAATGCCCTCTGGCCCTAGGGCCCCCTCAAGCAATGGGGGCAAGGAGCAGCCCAGGGCCCTGGTAGAGAGATGCTTAAAACTGAACAGTCCAGAACTAGACTGGGTCTCAAGTGCCACCTTTTAAATTCAGAGATGTTTGGATCTAAAACTGTGGTTCATCCCAATGTACAGTTGAAGCCACTAAGTTAAGATCAGGATCCAGATTCACATTTCCCCAAAGACTGGTCATGTGCAGAATCAGGCTATGGATGTAATTTCCAACCCATATACTGAACAATGGGCATCTGAGAAGTAAATGCAGCTCCCCCCAAAAAACAAAAGAATACTAGTGAAGAGAAAATCCTTTAGACAAATGGGGTAACATTCTGGATCTAGTGAGGCCAATGATAAAACTGCATTAGCTTCCCTTTCATCGGGATTGCAAAAAGTTATTTTTCACCCTGGCAGATTTACACACAGACTGTTCAGTTTTGGATATGTACTATCAGTGATTCTTCTATTTGAAGTGCTATTCCTTTTAAGTTTAAAACACAGTTTGGATGACAGCTGGTAGAAATTTGGGTGAATAACTTATAAATAGCAGCAATGACTTTTTCCCTTCACACCTTTATCATCTTTTTCCTCACCACCCTTCTACCACCTATATTACAGATGACATGGAGAATGAAAATGACAATGTTAAACTCACCCCTGGAACAAATGGGGGCATCTACTCCCAAGGCAATGGAGCTGTGAACTGTGCCAGAGGAGAACTTTCCTCTTGGTGTCTCACTCTGGTTATTTAAGTCTTGTTTTTCCCTTTTCTTTTTCCTCAATCCTCTTTTCAGACATGGTGTATTATATTTATTGATTAAGCATTTTAAACAAACTATTCAGTGGATTGTTATTGCTGGGCAAATCTATCTAAGATTCTCAAGGGCCACATGATAGGCAGATAAATTACAAGAAAGCATGCATTGTAAGGCAATGGACATGAACTTGTGCTGGTCAGAAAAATTCTAGCAAAATTTATCTGAATTTGTCAGTTTGTTGGAATTGAAATGCTTTGCAGACAGTTTGATTTTGGTGACACTCTTATATTCCAAGTCAGAAGGAAAATAAACTACAAAAATCTTGAAATGAAATGAATCTGTGAAATGACAATGATCATTTCCTGCCCAGTTTAGACTGTAAGTATATGGTCCAAGTACATGCATAGAACTTGGTGAGCAGCCAAAGGAACTGCATAAGTATGTGTGTACATGCTTGTAACTCTTCTGGCTGCTCAGTGATCCTCAGAATGCAAGGTACTATACGCACATATACACCCCCCCCGCCCCCCCCCCCCAAATCCCTGACAGTAGGTCAGACACACACAGATGCAGAAGACAAGGAAGCAGAGATACTGGTCAACATGATCAGTAATCGCAGCATGCCAACTGCCCAACTTGTGATGTCCTCTTCCTTTACATGTTTGAGCACTCTCCCCCTCTAGTGAAGAGAGCTTCAAAGGGAGACTGCAGAACTCGAACTTATATGCAAATTTGACTCAGTTGTCTTGGGGTTAAACAGGGACTATGGATTTTTCTCTCATTACAACAAGTGATTTGACCTCACCCTCCTCTATGTGCTGTTCCCCAGTGTTTGAATCCTAACACCTATTTTGATTTGCTGTTACAGCCTGACCTGATCCTATGTCATACACTCCCCTGCATTTTATTTCCTCCCATTCTGTAACTTTCCCATCTTCAAAGCGTCTGACGAGGTGGGATTTTCTCCCACGAAAGCTCATGCGATAAATAAATCTGTTAGTCTTTAAAAGTGCCACAGGACTCTGTTGCCTAACTTTCCTGTTAGTTTCAGTTTTGCTTCAACAACAAGAAGGGTACCAGAGCTGCTGAGTTTCTCTATCAGCTACCTCTGTGTCTGAGTCCATCTCCTTTTCCATTGATTCCAAATACAACCTAATTCTTCCTTGATCACTAGTAGGTCATTGGTCAGTTGGGACACACTAGCCCAAAAATGAGAAAATAAAAATAAAAGGAAAATAAGTTACTTTCTTCCCACTTCTACGAAACATGCACTATTATTAATTCAATGGAATAGCTTTTTCAGAGAACAAATTCATCTTCAACAAAAGTCTGAGTCTGCAAGGAGTTGAAGGGACAGAAGGGAGTGCATAGCACCAGCGTTGTGGACATAATTTACAACAAATTAGTTGGTGAATTTAATCTCTCTCCTCAGAGTCTCCATCAACCTTTTGTCACTTCTCCCTGATGTTCATTTTAAAGGCTTAGAGGTTTTTTTTCTTCTTGTTTAATCCTATGTTGAACTGGTGCTTAGTTGTGATTGGCTAGAGAAGTCACAGGGTGTTTTTTCTGTTCATTGAACAAGCTGGTGCATCTGCAACTCACTTTTCATGAACAGTCACATACACATGCCAATAATATTTACACCACTCTAATATTTGTGGATAGAAGATGAAAAGGCATGAGCATAGCCTAGCAAATGTATTTTAAAAGCCTCAAATTACTTTTGGTGAAGAAAAAAAAAATGTTTTCCATGTCAGAGGTCCAAAGCTCAAACAAGAAGATCAGAAATGCTTAAATCTGATTCTGTCCAGTAGAGGGCAGTGGTATCCAATACACACAAGCAAATACATTCATATTCTTCCCTCCAGATAAGACTGGAGAGCATATGGAGGTCATAGGAGTTCTGATCAGTAATGATCCACATCTGCATACTTGCACAGACTGCACAATGCCAGCTAAACCACAGAGATGCTGCAATGGGAACAGAACTCAAGGCCTCCTCTGTCAAAAAAAAAAAAAAAAGTTACACACACACACACACACACACACACACACACACACACACACACACACACACACACACACACACACACACACCTTTACAGCTTGAGCTACAGTAGAACAAATAGGAGCTATTTACATAGAGCACTTTACATTTTCAGAGCATTGACTATACAAACATCAGCTAATTATTCATGACCTGAATCCTACAAAGTAGATAGATATCATTAGCCCATTAAAATGATGTAGAAGCTATGACACAAGGATCAAATGACTTGCTCAAGGCCATACAGTGAGTCAGTGGCAGAAATGAGATTAACACTCAGGCATTCCTGGCACACAGTTCTATGCACAATCCATTAGCTGTTAGTAGTGATAGCAACAGCCAGTACATTACACCCCCACAGATCTAAGATAACCACTCTACAAACTACAAAGCTTTGAAGTCACAATCTAATAATCCAAGAGATTTGGCAAGCCATGATCCTGTACATCAGGCAAAATCCATCTACCTCAACTGTGGAAAAAGTAAGAGCTTCAACCAGTTTACGAGAAGGGCCATATGAGAAGGGACTCAGCTCAAAAGACAGGAAAATGCTTTTTTTTTTTTTTTTAAATGTAAAATCTGCTCTTCTCCTTATCTGATGGAAACATGCCACATGCCCATGTTATGTGGATTTGCACAATTACAATCCCATTGTACAAGCTTCCCTAGACTCTTCAATAAAGCAAAGAAATTCCACCCAAATAATCAAAGGGGTTCCTCCTTGAGTCCATGTCCAAATGTTCACTAGCCACAATCTCCCCAGCCATATATAAATACCTGTCCTTGATGGTTTATGTTAACGTATCTTGACTACAATAGTAATCAGTATTTTTAAGTCTCTTAGTCATGTCTCTTAATAATCATTTAAATGTACAGCTTCTGCTGTAGGTGAACTATATTGTTTAAAGTTACAGCCATTTGCACAGGTACCAAAAGGCGGCAATTGTTCACTATTGTGAAACAAGATAGGTTTAACATGGAAGGGTATAACAGACTTAATATATAGTTGCAATACAACATGTAGGGAATTCTACTGCAATTCCCTGAATCCTGCTATAATTAGAAGTTAGAGTTATTTTGAGAAACAACTTTCCATTTTATCCAAGGGGCTTGCTACCTCAATTTCTAGATGGGAGATTGGCATAATAAATACTCTCCTAACAGAATATTTTTATAAACAGAAAATGAAAACTAGATCAGTGCTGGCCTATTAGCACTGCCAATATCTATTGATATAAAATGCATCTTGTGAGATGCAAAATAAGTGGGAATGGGAAGACATACATCACACATAATAATGAATATTTCTTAAAAGTAAAACAGAATTCTACCGCCAGAGCTATAATAAATTCTGTGTCAATGCATATGGCATATAGCTCCCAATATCTGCACACACAAAACAAACAGGTCAGTCGGTTCCTCTACAGATATTAAGATCATGTGAGAAAGAAAAGATATGTCAGTGAAGTGGATAATGAAATGGCATGATTAGCACGATTAAAAGGGGCCACATAGTGCATGATAGGTCATGGCAGACTTAGGTGTGCCCTGTTGGGCTATTATGAATGTGCCAGCATCATCTTCCATATCCAGTTAGATAATATTGACTTGTTTTCATGTAATTTCCAATTTCAAGGGTTCAAGAAAAATATATTAAGATGAGGTATATACACAGGTGGGCAGTATACAAGGTATATCTACATATCAAGGCAAGGTATATAACATCCCTGAATGGATCACTAATACATTATCTTTTTCTTCTCCATTACCCAAGACTACTCTGTCTAAAAGGAATCAATCGTCATAGCATTTAGACAAAGTTTAATACTGAAACACATGCAGAAACCCAACATCTGCATAGCCCTAGTTTGGGGATGGTATCTGCTCCTTGGAGATGGTAG
The DNA here is from genome assembly GCA_007922175.1 of Pelusios castaneus. NCBI lineage: Eukaryota > Metazoa > Chordata > Testudines > Pelomedusidae > Pelusios > Pelusios castaneus. Next base: position 11,362,897 of record ML685791.1, read on the forward strand.
AGTTCTGGTTTTTAGTGAGTGTGGGTATAGTACCACCTCTCCTGAATTAAGCTTACGGTGAATGGATGAATTTTGCATTCTGCTTGCTGAAAGCTCTTCTATGGCAAAGTTCCACAACTGGGTGTCCTTTACCAAAGATGCCTCTTGCCCATTCTGATGAACTTTGTTCTGATACCAACAACTGCACATGCCTGGCCTGGTAATTACAGTACATTAGAGCTGAGGATAAGCAGTCCCTCATGTAATCAGGATCTAATCTACTGAGGCATGGAAGGACCAAGAACTTTGAAGTACCACTGATACTTACTGGGAGTCAGTGTAATATTTTCTTGTAGTATTTTCTGCAGTAACTGGGTGATACCCAGGTAAAGAGTGTAAAAAAGCTTGGATTGCAGTACTTAGGCTTCCATGTTTTAGAGTGGGGTGCCTGTCTGACCAACAGAAAGTGGAACAAGAGTTATTTCTTACTATTACTGCCAGTTAGGAATCCAGGGTAGCCCAACATTGAATACCATTTCCAGAATACATCCCAATGATGTATAGGTGCCCTAGACACAAGGAATGAGCATGGATTCTAAACAATCTTGAGAATGAATACTCTTGCTCATTAGTATTTGAGCCAAGCAACATGGAAAAGATTGGATGAGGTTTCTTCTGCTTTCCTCTCCCCAGGAAACGTTTGTTTTTTTTAAATACACACTTTGCTTTTATGAATAAAAGTGGGAAGTGGCAAAATGAGAGGTGGTCCTTAGGTTCTAAGGCAGTGAGTCTAAAATTCTTGCATGGCCCCCAAGAAATCACTGTTTCCTGCACATGGGAGGTTTACCTGTGTAGTGCATGATTACTGAGGACCGGAGCTGTAGAGGCTGGTTAAAATCCTGGAGCTTTAGGTTACAAGTTTTACTTCTTTTGTACTCAGTAGTTCCTTGTTTTATTTAGTTGTGTTCACTATCCTAACAACAGGGGAATTTAGTAAAGCAAATAATCTGCAAGAGCTAGCAGTTTCTATTTGATTTTACAGATAAGCTTTATATGCATTAAGGTGTGTAAAAGTGCATATACAGTGAGTGTTATTCAACTGGGCATACTGCCCATACTGAGAGAGGCCAGGCAATTTAAGAATACTCAGTAAGGTTAAATACAGCTGTATACACATTATTCCAGTGTAGTTCATAGTGTGTAAATTCCACATTTGTAGGAAGTCAGGGTGAGAATGGAAAGTATCTTTGGTATGGTTAGATTGCTGTACAATGGAAAATATTTGCTAGTGAGGAGTTTTTTTTTCCTGTTAATCATCCAATTAGAAAATGCCTATTAATTAAGAATTCCTAAACTAAGGTCTGTAAAGCTAAAAGAAAAATAGAACATGACAAAATGAATGGGAAAAAAACAACCAAAAAACCTAAATATGTTTTAACAAACCAAGAGAAACCAAAACAATTTGTTATGACACCAACCTTGCAGAGCTAGAACTATGAAACAAACAGGTGGAGTCGGGAAGGGGCAGAGAGTAAACAGTTCATTCCTTAGAGAGTGAAAAATATCCACTGGGAGTAAGTAATGGAGATGGCAAATATCTCCAATGACATTAGTTTTTCCTTGCTCAAAAATAGAAGTGACAGTAGTGAAGATTTAATATTTCGATCTTTCATTCTCCATCTGAGTTATATATTCAGCATGTCAGAATTACTTAGATTCATGTGCTGAATGTAATGTTGATGAAAGTAGAGCTGTAAAACAGGCACACTGTATTCTGGCCAGAGGAATGCAAGTGTCAATGAAAGAACCTTGTCAACACTCGACAAGTAATGCATGACACTACTGTCCAACCTCAAAAAAAGAAATGCTCTGAAATAGTCATTTACAATTATCTACAACCCAGCAATTTTGCATCTGCCTTCCAACAACAACTACAAAAATGGAAATTTAATTATAATGATTATTCAGAGCACTTTGAAATGACCTAGAAAGATACTTTCCGGTATCACTAAGAACTAGTTTCTTTGCACGCCAAAGAGCTCAAATATGGGAGAGGTATGTGATAGTAAAGCATCTTAACATCTTTCCAAGCAGACATATTATGTTCTCTTGCCTAAGATGCCTTAAAAAAGAAATAAAAACAAAGTCTCTAGGTATTGTGGTTGGGGAAAAAAACCCTTGAAAATGTGCATCAGGTGGAATTTAAGTAGTGACTCTGCCCAAGTCAGCCTGAAACATCTCTGTTCCCTCAGTGAGGTAGTAACCGAGATGTCCAAAGCAGATATGCTGAAATGTCAGTCATTACACTGGTCAGAGTCTGGAAAGAAGGAAGAGTGATGACCGCATTTTCAAGATCTGCCCAATCTGCTGCAAGTGATGGCTCATGAATGGATAGCACTTGGGAGAATTCCACTATGTATTTTTTCCCCAGATAGAACAGAGTCAAACCCAAGGACCCTAGCAGAGCACAGTGGGACACCTAAGTCCCTCCAAGGCAGAATCAAGCCCAGAAGTGCATCCAATCACCACTGAAGGGAAGACAAACTGGAGCTGCTCAGCAGAACCCATGGATGTGTTTGAACCCCACTAAGAGGAAGCCAAGTCAGAACCATTGGAACCCTGCATGGCACCCATGATTATTTTTTAAATATATACAGTTTACTATAAGAGGCACAACTCAGTTTACTGTCTCAAACAGGCAGAATGGTACTATTTTTCCCCCTCTCTCCTTCCAAGTGAACCACGACTACACAAGAAATAGCCCTGATTCCCTGGCTAAATAGTGGTTTGTGTCTTGACATTGGGTATTGAACAGCAGAGGCCTATCAGATTGGTTGGAAATGTTAGCAGTGTTGAAAGAAGAGCTCCTGGCATGTCTTGATGCCATTGCAACTAATGAAAGGTACATCTAATACATTACTGTTGGGACACCATTACTGGGAAATGCCTGCCTGCCTTCTAAATCATAAGTAGTTCAGCTAATTTATAGGCTAGTCAAATTACCATGGAATACTTAAACACTGGAGCTAGCAACAAAGTGAAGCCACAACATCACCTACACCACTTTGGGGCAGATTCCTTGAAATTAATAGTCAAGATTTACCCCTATGTAACCAAAAGGAAAATTTGGCTGTTGTGGGCAGTAGTGTAGCTGGGTAGTGGCACCACTGAATCCATTGGACAGTGCCATGAGCCCTTCTGCTCCCCACCCCGTTTGCTGCCACTACCCTCTCCCAGATTGCCCCCAGCAGCAGAGTGGGATGACAGTGGGGCTGGCCACTTGGGCAGCCACTCCATCCCCAGCAAGAGAGTAGAGTGGGGCTGACACTTGGGGGGCAAAGTGGGGTTGTGGGGCAGTGCTCCATGGGATTAGCCCAGCTCAAGGGTGGGATGGACTGGTATTGTGGGGCAGTGGCGAGGCCCCTCTTAGTCCAGCCTTGTAGCCCAAAGCCCCAGGCTAAGAGGGGCACCACAGGCCCTAAACAACACTAGCCTGTGCAATCCCACAAACACCTGCCCACCCCACCCTTGGGCTAGGCCAGTCCCGCAGCATACTGTCCCACAATGCTGGCCCATGAGCACCAGCCCCACCATGCCGTGCCCCATACTGGGAACAGAGTGGCTGCTCGAGTGGCCAGCCCCACCCTCTGGCCCACCCTGTGCCAACCCCTTTGCCCAATGAAGTGGCTGCCAGAGTGGTCAGGCCTACCCATCCCACTGCTGGGGATGGTGCCCCAGATTTTTTTTTAAATGGGGTAATACCCCTGGTTGTGGGGTACATTTGCCCCATCCCCCTTGGGTGCAGATTGAGAAGTGTGGTGGGCCCATGGTTAAAGCTTGCCTGATTGCCTTGGAAATCAGGGTTTCATGACCCAGTGGCCAGAGATGGGGTTGATGGCTGGAGTAGGGGGACATGGGTCCGGCCGGCTCCACCTGGTCCCAGCCCTGGGCCCTAGCAGTGCCAAGGTTGCTCATCACAGAGTTAGCAGCAACATGCTGACTCGTCCCAAGGGTCAAAGCTGTTTGCCCCCTCCCTGGCCTGCTTCCCATCCTGTCTCTTGACATGCTGGTCCACAGGGGCTCGGGGCTTCTGGGCTCCTCAACATACACGATCTCCCAACACTCTGACATGCTGGGATCCTGCATGGCTCTCTGGCTGCTTCGAGCAGGGGCTGCAGCAGTTCCTGAGCTAGAGTCTCCAGCAGCTGTTATTCCTCATCTGTAGTCAGCCTGGAATGAACTGGCCTACTGCCTTTTATACTGAGGCAGCAGCAGGAGCATGCCCAGCCCAGACTGGCAGATGGGACTTCCGCTGCACATACTGTGTGTTTAATCCTTTCCAGGCCAGTGCGGGGTACATCCTCTCTATCATAGGCTCACTGAGGCTAAAGAGTAAAACTGAGTCTAAAAAGCTGTCCTTGTAACACCCGCAAAGACGGAAGTGAAGTCATATTTAAGTCTGACCGGATTCAAGTTTAATGTCAGAAGGGATAGAATCCCCCTCTTGTAAAGAAGATATCTTGTATGGTTGAATGAGACAATACCTCTTTTTCTTAAGAAAATTAACTATGACCAACCTGAAGTGAGAGAACTTATTCTTTAATGAAACATCCAAATGGAAAGTTATTTTAACCAAAATACCTTATGTAAACAATACCCTCTACACGTGATTTCTACTCAGAATAAGCTACTTGCTTCTGCTCTAGATGCTTCACCTGGCATCAGGGGGGTCTTAGTGAATCTGGGACCCTGGGCATGGGGGGGCACCATTCCTTGACTTTTGTCCCACCTCCAGGGTCTCACCACCAGCCCCCCTCCCCCTGTTACTGCTGCCGCCAGGTCCTGCTGCTGACCCCTTGCCACTCCCAGCACATCCCCTGCCTCACTGCCAGGCCCCTTACCTCCCTTATTGCCAGCTCCCCACTGCCTCTCCCTAGGCCATGCCTTCCCTCCCAGCCTTGCCACCCTCCCTGGGTCTCGCTGCCCAGCCCCCCACTGCCTCTCCCCAGGCCCATGCCTGCCTCCCCCGACCTCCTCACTGGCCCCCTGCTTCCCCAACCCACTTACTCCCTCTCAGCCCCCCCACCTCAGCTGGCTGGCAGCCCAGAGCTGCTCCCTGGCCCAGCTGCTCCCATCCTGGCCCACATGAGTGTGCACCAGGTGGGTAGCCGGGAGAGTTACAGGCTGCCCTAGCCTGGCCTGCAACTTCCAGTATCCACCCTGCCCCTGTGGGGCCCCCATCCCAGCATAGCACCTGGGCAAATACCCAGACTGCCCCATAGCTAAGACCATCTATGCCTGATATAATTACAAACAATCTAGGGGTAGTTCTAAATATCATAGGATAAATATCTGTGGCACAAAAGTGTGACTTGGATGATGTCACTACCTGTAATAGGTGTCCTGTCTATTACTGTGTTAGGGACAATCTCTCTTGCCGGCTTTTTAAAATACATCAAAATGTACTTGCTTCAGTGTTTCTTGACACTTAATATCAACAATGTCATCAGGTATAGTGTGGTTTTAAAAATGGATATCAAGCACTGTTGCTTTGGTCATGTGAGCATCAGCTGAAGGTGTTCAGGGTTTACTTAGATTACCTCAACTTCAGCCACTTCCACTAGGCAAATGTTCGGTCCCCCACCACAAACATCAGGGGGCCAGCAGAAAGTTTTAATTTGCAACTCAGGATCTTTGTTAACTGAATGAAGTTTGTATGTTCTGCACCACAGGTATTTGTTTTTAAGACATTTAAAGTGTATTCTTCTACATGACCCATGCAAGCTTAAAAATATACAAGTCTACTTCTTTTCTAACAGTCACCCTCCCTGTGTGCCTGAGCCACAACCCTAAGCTGGAATCCCAGTTCATGTCAACAGACCCAAGCTAGCTTTAATCTATCTAGCTCAGGTACCAGAGCAATGAAGCTGTAGTAGTAGAGGCTAGCTCCACAAGTGATTACCCAGGGTTCTGGGTGGGCTTATGTAGCCTGTACTGCTATGGCTTCACTATTCTGGCATCAAAGCTAGTCAGATTACAGGTATGTCTGAATGGATTTGCTTAATAGGTTCTCAGGAGGTGGATCCCACATCTGGAATTCATTTCCCTAGATCAGCCTAAGGAGAGCCTGAAAGCTAACAAACACGGCTCTGCTGGATAGGCTAGGGAAGTGAATTCCAGCCAGGGACATCTCCTGAGAACCACTGTCCTCAGACTTTCATCCTTAAATCTAGAATCTTTTAATCTCAATCTCCATGTCATAGGGACAACTCACTGCCAGAGCACCCACTCATGGCAGCACATGGCATTGCAGAGCCCTTCTGTTCCATGTTGCTACGCTACAGCAGTCTGAAGCTTCCCTGGCCTGCCCTCCAGCCAAGTCAGCTTTCAGTTCAGTTCCTTGCTGAGCTAACAGAAAAGTCCAAACAGAACAAACACAAAGTCAAATGGCTTTCATGCCAGGATGTCAGTTTCTATCTGGGACTCAGTCTTTGCTTTTTAATCCTGAGGCTTGTATTTCCCCTCTTGCTGTGGGAGGGGAACAAAGGCCCAAGCTCTCCTCTAGGTTCCAATCCAGGTCCCCTATGTTAAGGGCAACTCCTTACAATCCCACACTGCTTCCCTGGGTGGTTCCTACCTTTCCTCTGTCCACATCTTGCACAGGGCCATGGACTCCACTACTCCTGCCCTGGACTCTTCTGCCTCCTCCCAGGGCTTCTTCACAGCCAACTACTGAGATGTTTCCTGAAGGCTACCATGAGCCTTTCCAGCAGCAGTTCTTGTCTACAGCCTTCTATGACAGCTGGTGCTAATTGGCTCCTTAATCATAGGTGGAGGGATATTGGGTCCATCTATTAACTCTTTCCTGAATGGCCCATTGAGGTGGGGAATGGGGGTGGGGAGAAAAAAATCAATGCACTTTATCACATTCCCCAAGTAATCACTTCTTGCTGTAGTGTATCACAGAGAGACAGGCAGTCCGGCACTCAGATAATTCAGGCCCAAGTTTATGGTCTCACAGTCAGAAACTGCTGCTCCAAAAGTCCACTTGCCCAGTGTCACATTATAAAGTCTCAAAGCCGATTACTGGAAATTTTCAAACTTGGGTAACTAGAGTGAGGTGCCTAAATCCATATTTAGGCATATAAATAGAAGTGGACTATTTTTCAAGTGATCTGAAACCCTGAAATCAACAGGCTCTGTGGGTGCTCAGCACTCTTAAAAATCAGGCTGCTTCTGTTTAGGTGCCTACAAACAGAGTTAGATGCCTCCCGGTAAAACTTACAAGGTTGAAAAATTTGCCCCAGTGCTTTCAAAAAAATAGTCCAAAATAAAATTGGCAGCTCTAGTAACAAGCACAGGTATTGAGTCTCTTTGCCAATCTCATCCTTGCCTGCTGGAAGCTTCTACTTATCCAGTCAATCTTTTTGCAAAAGTAAAAACAAGTGGATAAGACTGCAGGATTTAATATTACCTTGAAAACTCAGTTGTGGATCTGGTCTCCCTTCAGTGCACACATACAGTTCCCTTCCCACTGACATTAAGGAGAGTTGAGCACATGTGTCAAAGAGGGAGTGGGTCACCTAACATGGTTTTTGGCAGTTGACACAAGCACACAGCATTGCAATCCAGTGAGTGCAGAGAGCTATTCATGATGCTGCTGCTGCTGCTGCTGCTGCTGCTGCTGCTGCAGCACACCCCCATTCTCAGTTTTTGACTGACTGTCCTCTCCCCAAACCAATCCTATTTATTTATTTTCTTTAAAGTGTGCTCACACCTGGGAAGGGCTGCACAGAGGAAGCTAATTACATAGGGAAAAGGGGAGCAGCTATTATGATTAATGGGAATGTAATTCAGAAAAACATAATTCTAAAAGCGGAAAGAAATGTGCTGCATGCTGGCATGAAGTGTGTTTAATAGGACATCCTGTATATTTCTGAAAGTGGACCTGATCTCACTCCCATTGAAGTGAACAGGAATTTTGCCAACAAATTTAAAGGGAGCAGAACTTTGTTTAGATGCTATCAATGACAAATCTATCCCACATTTATTACGATATATTTCAGAATACAGATATTCAATATATAGATCCAATTTACAGTGAAGTGGGTCTATCAATATATCCCTGGGAACATGTTCAGTAAAAATAATTCACAAGACCATTTAACCTGTCGTAATGTGCAGAGCTCTAGAAAAACTCCCTCCCACAACCTCATCACATAGTAGTGCAGTCACCGTGCTGTATGTAGGTTTAAAACCAGACTAAAGGGGATTTAGGAAACCTGAGCACTTTAAGCATCCCCACAGCTGCCATTGCCCAGAGCTTCTCAGTGATCTTACTCTGGAAACAAAGGTTAGGTGAAGGGCAATTATTGCTGAGACTGCCTGCATCAAGTGAGGGTTTTCTGTATATGGGCCTAATAATCACTTAGGCTATGTCTACACTGGTAAGTTAGTTCAAATTAAGGAGGCTTAATTCGAACTAACTAAAGCCATGGCTACACTAGGCTTTCATTAGTTCGAGTTAAGGGCTTCCTTAATTCGAACTAATAGGTTTGAATAGGGTATTCGAGCTAAGGGGTTAATTCGAACTAAATAGTTCGAATTACCAATGTGGCCATGTTAATTCGAACTAATTTCTTAGTTTGAATTAACCGGCCATTGAAATGAATGGGGATCGCTAATTCGAACTAACATTCCAGTGTGGCCATGCTAGTTCGAATTAAGCTAATTCGAACTAACTAAAATTAGTTAGTTCGAACTAACTAATTCGAACTAATTTTAGCAAGTGTAGACATAGCCAAAGTATACATTTTAAACTTCTGTTACATGCCCTTATGTGGACTAAGGGTATGTCTGCATTGCAATCTGAAGTGTGAATGCAACTCATGTAGTTATATTATTTTTAAATCTACTTAACAGGCTACAAGCCTGCCTGTGACTCGGTACGTACTTGTGTTGTTAGCCCATGCTGCCATGTCTTCCCTGCTATTTTTAGCTGTGCCATCTAGATTTAAGATGACATGGGTACACCTACCTGAGCTGCAATCACACCTTCTATTACAATAAACTGCACAAGTGACACCCTCATAGGACCTAATCAAAGCAGCTATTCCATCAAGGACTCATTCACCTGCTTATCCACTAATGTGATATATGCCATCATCTGCCAGCAATGTCCCTCTGCTTTATATATTGGACAAACTGGACAGTCTCTGTGCAAAAAAATAAAGGACGCATCTGACATTAGAAATGGCAACATTCAAAAACCAATAGGAGAACACTTCAATCTCCCTGATGACTCCCTGAAAGATGTCTCTGTTGCAGTTCTTACACAAGTTAATTCTAAATCAAAGCTTCAAAGAGAAACTAAAGAATTAGAATTCATATGCAAATTTGATACCATTAATTTGGGTTTGAATAGAGATATGGGTTGGCCTTCTCATTGTAAAACATGATTTTCACCTCACTCAGACTCCCAACCTTCCTATATGCTGTTCTACACAGTTTGAACCTGAACAACTTGTTTGATTTACTACATACTGCTGTATGGGATACTTATATTGGAGGCTGTAACTTAGGAGAGTTAGCAGCTACTGCAGGACTGCTACTCCCTCTCCTATGCAGATGAGTGGGTGGAACAATGACTCTGCCCCTTTAGTGCATGTTAGCTGGCCAGCAGGTGAGCTGGTGCAGAGGGGAAAGAAATCTGTACCAGCTATATCCAGAACAAAGTGGGAGAAAACTAGAGCTCTGATCTCTTTGTGGAGTAGTGCAACTACACTCTGTCCCTTACTCAGGGCTTGTGGCAAAACCACAAGCTCTTCCTGAGTTAGGAGATGCTGGCACTTTGCTTTCCTGGAGGTACGTATTGACAAACTCCACCAACAGATCAATGGCCCTGGCAAAATTTCAACAGCCAAGAGGAAACGGCTCCAAGTTGCAGGTCGCAGCCTGAAGCAGCTCTAGAAACTCTCTTAATAAAATCCTTTCCCTTATGTTATATACTCTCCTCACAACAAAGTATAAACTTACAATGATTAGAGATGGAAGAGACCTGTTAGATCACCGAGGGTCAACACCAGCAAAAGGCAGGATAAAGTCTCCTGATGGGCTGTAATAGATATTAAATTGATATTACACTGATCCTAAACTTGAAACTACACTTGAGAATGTACTTCACTTGCTTGGTCCTGTTATAGCTGATCATAGCCTAACAGTGAAAAATAACCAACATTTGATGAAAAAATAGACAAACACATGAATATTTTTAAATTAGCCGCTACATAAAACACTTTATGTCCGCCCCCAAAAAATCTTCACCAACATAAGTCACACTGGGGACATGATTATATATAAACAGATTATTAGTGATATGGGGTATATTAGGCTGTAAGTTGGGAGATTGTATTCTTTGATCGTGTCTCAGGATTCCTATCATTGAAAGGATCTCTGCTGGGGTTTCTCATAAAACTGAGGGGGAAAAAGATGTTTTTCTTTGTTGGCCAAAAAAAGAACTTGTTATTCCCTTAAAGGAAAGCCAGCCAAATGTCTTTCAGTTAATGTAATAATGAAGTGGGTGTTGGCACACTGTGGGATGCTGTAGAAGCAGTAATTAGAAATCATATTAGATTATATTCCTCATACAGAGAAAAGAATCTCTCTAGAAAATGAAAAAACTAAAAAAGGAAAATTCTAGGTGGAAAAATGGACCTCTGGGAAAAATATCACAACTATGAAATCATAAATAAATGTTCTGCTTCCATGAAGAACTAACCTGACCCTTAAACTTCTATGAGAAAATGAGATACATCCAGTAAACTTACTAGTTAAGGGAAAGAATCAAAGAGTAAAAGCTCATTGAAACTGAGATTCTACAGATATGGTTGTTATAAAAACAAAACCACACAAACAAACAGGAATGAAGACGATTTACAAATTGTATTGAGGTGTCAGTCAAGATCAGGGCCTTAGTAGACTAGGCACTGAAGAAGCACAAAGGAAGGTGCTATAACACGGCTCAACATTTGGTTGCTGTAAAACAGTAAATAATAATTAATAAAGGAGTGTAGGATTAAAGACTTTTGGCAACCACTCTCTGCTATTAATTCAAGTCTGCTGAAATAAAATAACATTTGAACTTGCTTCAGCAGTAGATTGGATAGGATGATTTTAGAATACTGTTTGCATCATTTTATAGGAAATGTAAAAGATACTGCTTTCCACGTTTGGAAACTGCTTGGACAAAAAAGTGGTTGGAATCACTGATTTAGTTCATCACTACAACAATTACTGTGTTAACTTTCTGTACTGTGTTTCTTGCCTTTTTGATTGTGGTCACCAGAAAATACTAGTATAAACCACAAAGAAATGTTTTCACAGCAGGGCTGCCTATGGCTGTCAGCCAGGCTGCCTGTTTTTTGAGCAAGTAAAAATGCCAATGACTGTTTTCTTTTTTAAGGAAAGAAAAAAATCAAGTAAGCTGGTGCTGGTCAGTTTATTTGTACAGAACTCTTACATAAGGACATTTTCTTTCCAAATGTTTTCCTTAGGAAAACAGTGAACCATCTGATTCTTGCCTGACCACCCTATTGCTTGTGAGAAAAAGCTCTAACACTTCCTAATCACCCAGCATTTCATTTTACTTTCTGTGCATACTGAATTCAGATAAGATTCTCAGAGGGACAGATCTTAAGTTTATTTTAAAATTCATTCAGATCAAACAGCTATTTCAATCATACTTGACAAGCACATGTCTGAGGTTCTCATGCCTGGTTGAGGTAGCAGGTGATAGAAAACTAAAATACCCCTATTTTCTGTTCCAATTCATTTCCAACTCTAATCTAATTCTGTCAACTAAGAGAACTCTTTTGAAGTATTCATTCTTTAAATACTAAAGCCCTAATCTGGCAAAAACTAATGTGTTTAATTTTACTCAGAGAAGTTCTCATTGGCCTATTGCTGGAGTGGGTGGGTGAGGTCTTGAGGCCTGCATTGTGCAGGAGGTCAGACTAGATGATCGTACTGGTCCCTTGTGAGCTTAAAGTCTATGAGTCTATGTCAATGGGCTAATCACCTAAGTAAAATTGAGCCGGTGTATGCTTGTAGGATCAGGCTCTATATTTGTTTTTTTAATCAGAAACCTATTTTCACCTCTAATCTTTTTCTCTCCATTTTATGTTCACAGTGGTTTATTATTGTAGGGTTGCTTTTGAGATTTGGGTTTCTGCTTTTGTTGTTTATATCTTAAGAAAACAACATTATTCTGAAAGGGAAAAAATATTATAGAAATAGCTATAGGAACAAATCCCACTTCCCTTATTTACGTGGACAGGCCCATTGATTTCATTGGACCATCTTAAAAAAGGGCAAAAAAGATTTGTCCCAAAAGTTAAGAAAAGGGTCAGTCACATTAGGTCAATGTATTTCATCCAGACAGTTTACATCTGGTGACAGACTCAAGTGTTAGTTCTGAGAACAGTTTTTAAAGTTCTTTGCACCTCAGATTTTTGCAGTCCTGCCTGAACCTCAGTAGCTGCAGAGCTTTTGAAATAAATGGAGTTATTCAGCAGTTAGACTGGGTGTAACTGAAAGCAAAATTACTATTCCTCTACTGGAGTCTGAGACAATGTCACCCAAAGATGTTCTGGTGTTACAGATCAGCACTTGGGCCTAGTCAACAGAGTACAAAAAGCCTGATCCTCCTCACATGGACATCAGCTGACTTTGCAGGTGATACTCTACATTTATACCTATATAAGAAAAGAAAAACAGATCCAGATTTTTAGCCCAGTTGCTGTTGAATAGGTATCCATGTAAAAAAGTATGACCATCACCATTAGCATTAAATTGGCAACCTTCTTAGCAGTCTCACTAGAGAGGTGAAGAGTTAAATGGATATGATAACAGCAAAAACTCTTGCAAGCTTAAAAATAATGTGAGCAGACGTCCAGGAGCAGAATGGGGACTAGCCAGTTTATTGCACTAAATGCAACGTGTATGGATACCTGCCTTGTGAGCAGATGGCATATGTGTACAATCAGTATAAGCAGCTCATAGCCCTCAGAGATTGAAACCAAAGTGACTGAATTATAGGAGCTAAAGGAGACAGAGGGCTTCTCTTCACTGACAGTGTCAAACTTACCACCATCAGATTGATCTTCCTGGTTGACTGAGTGCATCTGTCAAGCCAGAAGTCAATCCTGGAAGACTACTCTGGCAAGCAGCATAGCACTGAGTCAATGGGAGGACATTTCCCATCAACTCAGTGCACTGAAGACACCATGGTAAGTAGGCATCAGGCAGCTGAAGGGAGATACACAAGTTATCTTAAGTAACTTACATATCTCCTTTGACTGCTGCTGAAATCCACCCATGGTCTAGACCAGGCAGAGAGAGGTACATAGAGGAGGCTTCTTGGGGCACAATAGCATGCTCCTGCCTAAGTCTAACAGTTTCTGTGCTGTTGAGGATGAAAGACTAAGGAAAGGAAAACGTCAAGCTGGAGAAAAGGGAAACAATCCCATAATTAACTTTTATGTGTATATATATATATATATATATATATATATATATATATATATATATATATATATATATATATAGCTGGATTTCTGGTGACTGGTAGACCCACATAATGAATTGCCTGCTGTGTGGGAGGGTACAGATCTCTTGATCTCAATTCTAGACAGATTTATGTGTGGTGCTGCGGAGAAGTCAAAAGATATAGTACATGTAAATACCAATAACATAAAGAAAGGTAGGAGAGAGGTCCAGGGGACCAAATATAGGTTACTAGGAAAGGGATTAAAATTCTCAATGGTAGCATTCTCTGAAATGCTTCCAGTTCTATGCAGAAGGCCAGTTAGACAGGCAGAACTTTCAGGTCTGAATAAGGGCAGGAGATAATGGTATTCAGAGGAGGGATTTAGATTATTAGGAACTGGGGAACATTTTGGGGAAAGAGCAGAGTAGCCTATACAGGAGGGATGGGCTCCTCCTAAACCAAAATAGAACAAAATTGCTGGCATGTAAAATTTAAAATTATTAGGGATAGGGAATAGCCTCCATCTGAGGACTGATTAAAAAGATTTGGACTGGTCCAGTTAGAGGGGAGAAAAAAAGACCAATAAGAGTGATTATGATAGAGCTCTATACATTTATGAATGGCATGGAGAAAGTGAATAATGAATTGTTTTTACTCTTCACATAACACAAGTCATTACATAAGAAATTTAGGCAGTGGGTTTAAAACAAACATAAGGAAGTAATTCTTCCTACAATACACAGTCAACCTGTGAAACTCTTTGCCAGGGAATGTTGTGAAGGCCAAAGTTATAATTGGGTTCAAAAAAGAATTAGCTAACTTTATGGAGGATAGATCCATCAATGACTATTAGTAAAGATGATCAGGGAGGCAACCACATGTTCTGAGTGTCAATAGATTTCTGAGTGCCAGAAGCTGGGACTGGAAAACAATGGATGGATCACTCAATAAATTGCCTTGTTCTATTCATTCTCTCTGGGCTAGATGGGCCATTGGTCTGACCCAATATGGCCATTTTTAGGGCAACTACGCTATGCTGTTAATTTCAGGTTAGGCTTGAGCAAGGACAAAACCCAAATTTTACTAAGGAGGGGGCTCAAGTTGAATGTCCCCAGAATAATTTCACAGATGTCACTTCATCCCCTCTGGGTCCCACACACATTTCCACCCCTCATGCATGCCTGCAGTTTACAGGAAATGTTGTGTGGTGACACAAATATCTCATCCTCTCCCATGTTTCCATTGTGGGTGGGCAATAGCCCTCATTATCAACCCAGTTCCACTGTCCTGAGAAGTGGCAGCTGCTTGGCATGTCTGAGCCTGGCATAAAGTAGAGAGTGGGACCAGTCATCAGGATGTGAGGCAAAGCATCTTCCCCATGGCCTCAAACCCAGCCATAACCACTTGGGGACTTGCCAGCCCCAGCAGCTGCTCAAGGCCTGGGTGGGAGGGGCTTGGGGCTGCCCACCCTTGTGGGGCTCCCCATTATCCCTGCCAGTGTTTGAGGGTGGGGTCAGGGGTTCTGGGGAGAGGGGTTGCTCTGCTGTGGGGGGATGGGCTGGTGCAACTGTGGGGGGGGGGAGGGAGTCATGGGCTGCACAGCTGCAGGAAGGGGCCATGCTGCTGTGGGGGGCTCAGAAGCCAGCCCATAAGCTGGCCCTGCTGGCTTGTGAGCAGCCAGCCCAGGGGCTGAGCAGGTAGGCTAAAGATGGGCAGTAACAGCAGCCCACCACTGAGGCTAGCCAAGCTGGATTTGTGTGGGGTGTGGGGGGCCCTCTTTAGGCCAGGGGCTGTAGCCTCTAAAGCTCCTGCCTTAATCCGGCCCTGTCCAGCCCACACCTACGCACCCAGGACCTGAGCCACCCAGCTCCAGGAATCAGTGTTTTGGGGCCTCTTCTCCCCTAAGACAAGGCTGAAAGCTCAAGAGCTCCTGGGGATTGGAAGCCCTGGGGCATGATTCTCAGAGCTAAGTGACTGGCTGCTTGGAATAGAGCCTTTGCCCCACACCCCAGTGGTCAAGCCAACTCTGTACTGCTGGGCTCAGATATGCTGAGGGGCTATAGCTTTCGGCAGATGCCTCTGCTATCTATGGCCCAGGGGAGAAGTGGAGAGGGGAGGCCTGGGGTTAAAGCACATTGGGAGGGCAGCCATGTTGTCAATTCTCATGATTTATCTTGAGTCTCACAATATTCAGTTTTTCTGCAAGTCCCAGCTCCTGGATTCAACAGACTCTCAGCTTTCAGTAAATATATAGCAAGTTTCTACCTGTCTGGATGCCAAGGAAAGCTTGAGAACATGACCCAAGCACACCCTAAAACACACCCAGAATAACAAAAAACAAAATAACCAAACAAAAACAAAAAGCACCCAAAGTGCATACTTGTGTTTTTAAAAATAATTTTAAAATTGATCATGATTTTTGGAGACGTGACTCATCATGGCTGTTGAATGCTTGGTGTCTGACAATGTAGGGGCAGAGGGTGCAATCACTGGAACTCATCACATGTGGAAAGCGGCACGGTGTAAGTGCTTTCTCGATCAGGGTCTTAGTGGGGAGGCAGCACTTTCATTAAATATTTCAGAATTACAAACATCAGAAAGAAATTAGAGATTAAATAAAATCAGCATTAAGTATTACTTTGTAAGCACCATAGAAATAAACTAATTCTTTATTCTACTTTATCTAATCAAACTTTATGCATGCCATAAACATACTATTTTCTCCTAGTCTCCTGAATACCAGAAAACAATTTAAGAATGCACCACATTCTGCCTTTGAAGAATTTCTCTCACAATCGCATCCTGTGACCTTCTAACTTGGCAACATTTCAGACTAAAATCTCTCCTGCCCCCTCCCCATTCCTAGTTATGCCAAGATTACTAATCTGGCTGTTCACTGCAAAGAGGAGAAGCTTAAAGCCTTGGCAGAACTCTATGAACTTTAGAATTTTTTCTCTGAACTTATTTTTCCTTTGGGAGAGGAAGAGGGTAATACAATATAACTTAACATGTGGCTGAAATTGCTGGTTTTTTTAAAAAGGCACAGTACACTTACATAAAAAACTACAAAAAATTAAACAATGTCTGGCATCTGACGCCTTGAAAGCTGATCTTTTTTTGCAGACATCTTGCTGATCTGTTTGCTGGGTAAAGGGAAAGGCAATGAGAATTTAATATGATACTAAAAGGACATATTTCCAACCAGATACAGCACTGCCAAGAACACACACAAAACACTCAACTTTCCATGATAAGGTCTGTGGCTTCCCTCTTTAGGTGCTTGTCCTTCAGGCACACTCAACCTGGGTGCTATGTTGGGGGGAGGGTGGAGAGGGAAGTTTCCCTTCCCTCCTTCCCCGTGAATTTCAGCACATGTCCTAGCCCCAGGCAGAGCTCTTAACTGCAGCTGAGTGTGGAATGTGAGCTCTGCGGCTGAGAGGTGCTGCTTCCTGTTTGTGCCCTGGTGCAGGGGGTCAGTATTCTGTTTATAAACAGAGACATGGTGCTTAACATGCAAAAGGCCTAGTAATTAAATTAATGATCTGGGTGTCCTTAGATGAATCCCTTTTTGAGGGTGTAGGGAGGGCAGAAATGTTGAAGACTGAATGCAGAGGACTCAGAAGAAATACAGCCAAAGTTACATTCAGAAAAGGGAAGGGAAAAGAAGGTACCAAAGCCAAGGGAAGGTCTAACATGTGGCATCATCAATGTAGTATCTATATAGGGGATGTCTACACTGGAGGCTCTGTTAAGTCGACTTAACAAGGTTCACTTCAAGTCGACTTAAAGTCAACCTTGTTAAGTTGACTTACAGAGTCCACTGTCAACTGCCTGCATCCACACTGGCAGGTGCTAGGTCGACAGAGGAGTGGTGCATTGTGGGTAGCCCTGGGAGGGGGCCTGGAGGCCAATTAGGTTGAATTAAGGGCACTCCCCGTCCACACTGGCTTAAGTCGACTTAATAAGGTCGATTTAAGCATTAAGTCGACCTTAAGAGGTGATGTTATTAAGTCAGCTTAAGGAAAAACCCCGCTTAAGTTGACTTAATACAAGCCCAATGTGGATGGAGGAGTCTGTAGGTCAACTTAACCTTCCTTAAGTCGACCTAAGGCTCCAGTGTAGACGTACCCTATATGCCTCACAATGTCCCTCTAACCTATTTTTTCTCATAGTCCTTCTGTGAGGTAAAGCAGTGATGTTGTCACAGCATCTCCATTGTGCAGATGAGACACTAAGGCACGAAGTGTAAGGGACAGATTTTCAAAAGTATATAGGCACCTAGTGAGATTTTCAAAAGCACTTAAAAGCCTAGGTGCTTTTTAAACCCCACTAGTGCCTTTGGGTGCCTAAAAACCTTTGAAACTCTGTCCCTAAGGTACTGACTTGAAGTCACACAGGAATTCCATGGAGGAAGTAGAACCTAGGTCTGAAAGCTATCTCTCTGCTGCATGCTGCAGAAAAAGAGTCTGATAGATGGTACCAAAACTACGAAGGCCCTCCAAGGGGTGGCAGATTCTATCCCTTCCTGGGTTGCAAAACAATAGTTGCTGTGAAATTTTACATCGTAACTGAAGACCATTTTGTTTTGACATGTTTTGTTCTGAGTTTTAGAAAAGGGAGGAATGAGACAGCATCATATGAGTATCAAATGTTTTTATGCCTCAAATTCTTAGGGTTTCAGCTGTATTCAGGCCAATTCCAGAATAAAGAACAGAAATTGCATCCACAGAGTCCATAAAGTCAATGATTATTATCATGATTTGTATTATTCACTAGGCACCATCTGCGTGTTCAGAATATGCCAGAAACTGTAATCCCTGAGCCAATGTGTATTAAATGTGTAGCCCTGGATAAGATGGCTCAGATATTTAAGTATGAGTCTATAGTTATTGAGTACATGTTAATATCTGTGAGAGGAGGCTCTGACGACAACAGAAGCTTTAGTTGATTAAGGATTGGAGTCTGGAAGATTTGACCCTCCAACTTTTTTTCAAAAGGAAAGAGCTTTCCAGAGCTTCTGTGCCTGCTTATATTCCTGCTTGTAGTAGCCCTGATATACCTCAGATGACTCAACTTTTCCCCCTCAACTTTAAAATGTGCACTTCTTTTGGTGTTTAGTTTTAAATATTCTCCTGTGAGAACAGCAACTCAATTACTATAGGGTGGGCAGTTCATATCGTAGGTTTATGTTTTAGAATATTCCAGAAAGTAACTATCCTTTAAACAGAAGTGAAAGCAGTGTTGCCAACTCTCATGAGTCTCCTGATAATTACTGTTTTCCTTAAAGTCCCAGCTCGTGAAGACATGTCAATATGGCTATGTCTACACTTGGCCAAATAAGTCGACTTTGTTAAGTCGACTTAGCATGTCTACACTCAAAAATTAAGTCGACTTAAAGGGGACCCTGCCAAATCAATTTAGAGCATCCACACTGGATGCTTAAGTCGACTTCTAGGGGCTAGGTGGACCTGGGACTGGTCCACGGTGGCAGGGGGTCACCCCTTGCCAAGTGCCAGGGGGCTCAGCATTTGCACCATAGTATCTGGGTACAATGGGGGCTGAGCAGGACAGGGACCCTGGTAGGGCATAGAAGCAGGGTGGGCAGGGCTCTGTCCTGCCCTGTGGGGGGGGCATGCCAGGCTCTGCCTGTGCCAGCCACCCTGGCAAGGTGGGCAGTGGGGGAGCCCTGGAGCCCTTTAAGTCGATTTAGGGCTAATCTGCATCTACGCTGGCTAAATTGACTTAATAAAGTCAATTTAGCCAGTAAAGTTGACTTTATACTAGGTTTTATAAAGTCGACTTTAATGTTGCTTAAGTCAATTTAAGGAAATGTAGTGTAGACACAGATTAAATTAATTTAATTTGTAAGTGTAGACGCACCCAAAGTGATTATTTCAGCCTTCACTCTTTAAAGAAAAAGTAAATTTCTAGCCCCTGTGCCTGTGGAGAAAGCTTCAGAATGTGAACCCATGTCCCCTAAAGGCTCTAATAGCAGAAAGCAAATAAACAGAACACCAAATCTAGAATTTTTACATACTCTCATGTTTCTTGGTGAGCTTGACTCGTGATTTTTGAACATTTAGTGTTGGCAATACTGTAGTGACTTCAAAGTGTCACTATTACTTCTGTTTAAAGTCAGTTTCTGGTCTATTGTTTGTTGTATGATAGCACCTCTAGAGCCCCAGGCACATGCAGTATAAAGAACATAAGAAAGGCCGTACTGGGTCAGACCAGAGGTCCATCCAGCCCAGTATCTGTCTACCGACAGTGGCCAGTGCCAGGTGCCCCAGAGGGAGTGAACCTAACAGGCAATGATCAAGTGATCACTCTCCTGCCATCCGTCTCCATCCTCTGATAAACAGAGGCTAGGGACACCATTCTTAACCCCTTTCTGGCTAATAGCCATTTATGGACTTAGCCACCATGAACTTATCCAGTTCCCTTTTAAATATTGTTATAGTCCCAGCCTTCACAACCTCCTCAGGTAAGGAGTTCCACAAGTTGACTGTGCGTTGTGTGAAGAAGAACTTCCTTTTATTTGTTTTGAACCTGCTACCTATCAGTTTCATTTGGTGACCCCTGGTTCTTGTATTATGGGAGTAAGTAAACAACTTTTCCTTGTCCACTTTTTCCACATCAGTCATAATTTTATATACTTTTATCATGTCCCCCCTCAGTCTCCTCTTTTCCAAGCTGAAGAGGCCTAGCCTTTTTAATCGTTCCTCATACAAGACACTCTCCAAACCCCTAATCGTTATAGTTGCCCTTTTCTGAACCTTTTCTAGTGCTAGAATATCTTTTTTGAGATGAGGAGACCACATCTATACACAGTATTCGAGATGTGGGCGTACCATGGATTTATATAAGGGCAATAATACATTTGCAGTCTTATTTTCTATCCCCTTTTTAATGATTCCTAACATCCTGTTTGCTTTTTTGACCGCCTCCGCACACTGTATGGACATCTTCAGAGAACTATCCACAATGACTCCAAGATCTTTTTCTTGACTCGTTGTAGCCAAATTAGCCCCCATCATATTATAGGTATAGTTGGGGTTATTTTTTCCAATGTGCATTACTTTACACTTATCCACATTAAATTTCATTTGCCATTTGGTTGCCCAATCACTTAGTTTTGTGAGATCTTTTTGAAGTTCTTCACAATCTGCTTTGGTCTTGACTATCTTGAGTAGTTTAGTATCATCTGCAAACTTAGCCACCTCACTGTTTACCCCTTTCTCCAGATCATTTATGAATAAATTGAATAGGACTGGTCCTAGGACCGACCCTTGGGGAACACCACTAGCTACCCTTTTCCAATCTGAGAATTTACCATTTATTCCTACCCTTTGTTTGTCTTTTAACCAGTTCTCAATCCATGAAAGGACCTTCCCTTTTATCCCATGACAACTTAACTTACGTAACAGCCTTTGGTGAGGGACCTTGTCAAAGGCTTTCTGGAAATCTAAGTACACTATGTCCACTGGATCCCCCCTGTCCACATGTTTGTTGACCCCTTCAAAGAACTCTAATAGATTAGTAAGACATGATTTCCCCTTACAGAAACCATGTTGGCTATTGCTCAACAGTTTATGTTTTCCTATGTGACTGACAATTTTATTCTTAACTATTGTTTCAACTAATTTGCCCGGTACTGACGTTAGACTTACCGGTCTGTAATTGCCAGGATCCCCTCTAGGGCCCTTTTTAAATATTGGCGTTACATTAGCTAACTTCCAGTCTTTGGGTACCGAAGCCATTTTAAGGGACAGGTTACAAATCTTAGTTAATAGTTCCGCGACTTCACATTTGAGTTCTTTCAGAACTCTTGGGTGAATGCCATCTGGTCCCGGTGACTTGTTAATGTTGAGTTTATCAATTAATTCCAAAACTTCCTCTAGTGACACTTCAATCTGTGACAATTCCTCAGATCTGTCACCTACAAAAGCCGGCTCAGGTTTGGGAATCTCACTAACATCTTCAGCCGTAAAAACCGAAGCAAAGAATCCATTTAGTTTCTCCGCAAAACACATAGGGCCTTGCCCTAGTAAAATGTGAACAAATGTAAATGATCCAAAGCTTGGTGAACTGCAAAGAGCTCCTAGTGTAAATCAGCAGTTCCCAAACTGTGGTCCGCAGACCACTGGTGGTCAGCAAGAGCACCGCAGGTGGTCTGTGGGGCAGGGGGTGGGGAGGCAATATCTCCCTGGCCTCTCCCGTGGCCTCTCCCATCCCTGCTGAGGCAGGAGCCGGCCCTGGCCTCGGAACCCCCGGCAGTGGCAGGAGCTGGCCCCGGCCCGGGGCTGCTGAAGAGGTGTGGCTGGGGGAGTGAGGGAAGGCTGGCTACCTGGGGTGGCTATAGGATGGAGGGACAAAGAGGGACTTGCCTATATGGTGGTCCGCAAAAAGTTTTGATGACAAGGTAGTAATCCCCATAAACGAAAAGGTTGGGAACCACTGGCCTAAATGGTAGAAAGTAATCCAGATCGTTCTACAATTGTCCAATTGTTGTATTAGAGAGTAAGAAATATATTTTAAAATTTTAAACCTAACCAGTGTCCCTTAAGTGACTTGACACAAGATGTCAGAACATGTTAGTATTAGAGCTGAAGGTTTAATGTTTGTTTCATTTTCTTTCTTTGTATAGGAATTAGGTATATTGTTCCTCTCAGTTAATTTCTAAGTTATCTGCAAAAAACCTAGAGCTTTCAGATGCCTGTGCAGCCCCTGAAATCACAGTTAAAGTTGTCTTCTCCCTCCCAATCTGAAATGGCACCCTGGAGTGACATGTAACAGTGTCAAACAGCTGGTGGCTTGCCACATTTTTGACTGATGCTCAAAAGCAAATAAAGTAAAACACCTGTAATCACCCTTAGGACCACCATCAACTAATGATCATCTCAAACAGTAGCTATGTATACTAAACTTAAGGTGCCTAGGAAGCAGCAGAATAAGGGTCAGACCATCAGAGGTTCCTTGCCTGGGGCTTCAGCTCCTGAAGCCATGAGATTACATCCGAATCTCAGCTTTCATTTTTTTAAGCGATAAATTTATAACCGTCCAGGACTTGAAGACAAGCTTCCAAGTGTGACATGAGCATAAGTGATGTCTACCTGAGTCTGCAAGAACCTGAAGCAACAGCTCTAAACAGTGATTACACCACCAACAGAGCTCCTTCTTGCATCTGGCTGTGGTGCTGTAGAAGCCTTTGTATCTATTACCCCTGCCTGCCTTCATTTTGGCTCTACAGCCAAATTATTGCCTATCTCATCCATCTGGCTAAGTCCCATTTACTCTGGACCACAACTAAAGGCAAAAAGATTCTTCTGCCTACCATTGGGCTATTCCTTGGCTCACAGGGGTCAAAGTAAGGGAATGCACCGGAATGCAGTTCTGGGGCCCCCAAATTTGAGGGGCCAGAGTTCCAGGGCCCCTAAAAATAGAAAAATCCAGCGGAACGCATGTTCCACTCTGCCCTAGCTGCTGGCAGGTCCTACGCCCCACCACTGTTAATCACAATACTTATTGTGTTTGCTAGTTTATGACAATAATTGCTATAGACATAAACACCATATAAAATTATAAATATTTTTATGGAGCGATAACCGATGCGTGTGGTACTGAGAAGTGGTTGCAAATGCTTACCTGGGCTGGGGCCCACACATGAATGAAGGGGGCCCAGACAACATAGGAAGGGGGCCCGGAGATTAGGAGGGTTCCGGGGCCCGTCAAATTATACTTTAACCAATGGCTCACCCTTTAGGCTTATCGGTCCTGAGCTGAAGAGTCATTTGCCCTTCCCTCATGGCTGGTTGGGAACTCCAGGCCCAACCTTTGTTCTGGTGCTAGCTCGTGGACCCTAGTTTACACAGCTAGGTCTGTTCCTTCAGACGCACTGCTGGTTCCCTGAGCCACTTACTACCTCTACGCCCCATGCGCTGCTTCCCTGCAGCCTGTACTTAACACAGCCTCGCCTCTGATTCTCAGGCCTCTAGCAACTCCATAGTGCTCCCAGCTCCTTTTTCTCTGCTGAAACACAAACTCCTCATGCCTGCTTCTCTGTGTGTACCCCTCTCCAGAATCCACCAGAGGAGTTAATTCCATCCCTGTAGCTTTCTTCAGTCCATCTACCCCAGAGAGTGGGAAGTCCCAGGCTCCGCTCTGATGGATCCTTTCTAAATGAGCTTTCCTTGTTCTCTTAGCAGTTTGTCTAGACTGCTTTATAGCTGGAGTAACTCCTTATAATTAAGGTGCCAGATCAAAGCAGCTGAGGAATTGTTGCTATGTCACAGGCAAGGATGAGCCTGATTCCCCTTAAAAGAAGTCAGTCCCATAACCTATCCTCAGTGTAGGGGGATGGATTAGATGACTGCTTGAGGTCTATTCCAGCCCTGTATTTCTAATTAGTCTATGAGCTCCAAAACCCTCAAAAGGGCCCCACTAGAAAGACCCCAAGCAGAGAAGAATCAGTGTGTTAGGCAGAAGCAGCATGCAGTAGGCCCAGCCCTTTCACTGAGGCAGATACAGTAAGGCTCCTACTTCTAGCTAGTCTCAAGGGGTACATCCACACTGGAGCCTTAGATCGACTTAAGGATGGTTAAATTGACCTACAGATTGCTGCGTCCACATTGGCACTTATTAAATCGACTTACTTAATAACACCACCTCTTAAGGTGGACTTAAGGCTTAAGTCGACTTAAGCCAGTGTAGATGGGGGATAGCCCTTAAATTGACCTAATTGGCCTCCAGGCCCCCTCACAAAGTTCCTGGCCACTCCTCCATTGACCTAGCACCTGCCAGTGTTGACACAGGGCTGTGGAGTCTCTAAGTTGACTTAACAAGGTCAACTTTAAATCAACTTAAAGTCGACCTTGGTTAAGTTGACTTAACAGAGCCTCCAGTGTAGACGTATCCAAGGAGCGCGAAGTCCTGCTTCTACCCTTGGGAGGAGACGGCAGCCCAATGGCACTACCTCAGCCTCTCTGGAAGGCGAGAGGCCCCTGCCATGAGTTCTCTGCATGAGGAAGGGAAAGTCCCATGGCAAGGAAGTGAGGCTGTGGGAGTGGAACTGTGTTGGAGTGGGAAGACTCTTAGATTTTATTTTGTATGTTAGGTGCTGTGGCTCAGTTTCCCTTGCTGCTCTGTTCATGTATTTTGGTGATGGGATCTGGATGTGTGATTATTGCAGGGACCACTGGAGGGCAAATGGGCCCTCCCCAGCCACACACAGGCAGACCTCAGGACCTCACCCCCAAGCCCAAGCAGTCACACTGGTTGTGAAAGGTCAAGAGCAAGGGGCGGTATTAATCTAGTTCAGGAAAAAAGACAAAGAATTAGGGGAGGGGTCTGACGGGAACTGGGGAGAAAAGGGCAGTGCTATGGCATGGATCTAAGGGAAAAGGTCCTCAGAACATGGCTCCATGCTCTTTCTGGGGGTTTGCTTCTGTAATCCTAGTTAATCTTCTGGGAAAATCTTCTATGTTGTGAACCTGAATGCTAATAAAACCTTCTGACTTCCACATTGGCTGAGAGTCTCTCCTGACTTGAAGGCAGGGTATTGGGCCTGTGGCCATGGAGGAAATCCCCAGCTGGGACCCTTCTGGGACAGGGGCTCCCACAGGGGGAGTTCCAGATGGAGCAGGGGTCAGATCCACTGAGGCTGGATTTGGGAGCTGGCTGCACTACAGTATGGAAACCTGGGCTGGACTGGGGCAGCTCAACTGAGTCTAGATCAGCAGTGACCAGAAGGGACCCAGGCATGATTCCTGAGAGGCTCCATCACAGGAGCTACGGGTAATGTCACAGTGGCTATGTCTACACTAGAAAAGTTAAGTCGGCTTAATAAGGTCAACTTTAAGTCAACTTAAAGTCGACCTTATTAAGTCGACTTAACAAAATCGATTTAGCTATTCTAGTGTAGACATAGCCCCTTGTCGACCTTATTAAGTCGACTTAACACTTTAAGTCAACTTAGGCGCTAATCCCCGTCCACACTGGCTTTAAATTGACTTAAGTAGTTGATTTAAGGCTTAAGTCAACCTAAAATGAGGTGTTATTAAGTTGACTTAAGCTTTCCTTAAGTCGACTTAATAAAAGCCCAGTGTGGATGGGGTCGACTTAAGTCTCCTTAAATTGATCTAACTTGCCAGTGTAGATTCACCCAGTGTGCCTAGTGCCCAATATTGCTTTTATCTACCACATGCTAACACAGGCTGTAAGAGGTAATGGTTATCTTTTGCTTCTGCAAGATTTTATACATAGGGCACCTTAGAGATGAGGTGCAGTTTGTCAGGACTCTCTAACATGTTAGTGTAACTGGCAGGGCAGAGGTAAAAAGGCCCATAAAATAACACACCCGTAGGACAAATACATCACATGAGGATACTAATTCACAGAAGGCATTGGTACCAATCCCAGAACAGCATCTGAAAAGTGTGTGTGTTGAACAGAAAATTCTGAATAAGGTGCTAGTGACACTTAAGCTATGTCTGCACTTATGCTGGTGTACAGACTACAAGTATTACACATGTTCCTACATGCTGTAAAAAAGGCTCCAGAAGCAGGGAAGCAGCAGGAGACTGCTAAAAATAGCAATGAAGACATGCGAGACATTACTTGGGCATACAGGCTATGTCTACACTGGCAAGTTAGTTCGAATTAAGGAGGCTTAATTCGAACTAACTAAAGCCATGGCTACACTAGGCTTTAGTTAGTTCGAATTAAGGGCTTCCTTAATTCAAACTAATAAGTTCGAATAGGGTATTCAAACTAAAGGGTTAATTCAAACTAACTAGTTCAAATTAATCAATGTGGCCATGTTAATTGGAACTAATTTCTTAGTTCAAACTAACCGGCCATTGAAATGAATGGGGATCGCTAATTTGAACTAACTTTTTCTGGTTCGAATTAAGCTAATTCGAACTAACTAAAATTAGTTCGAATTTGTTAGCTCAAACTAACTAATTTGAACTAATTTTAGCAAGTGTGGACATAGCCCCAGAGAGCTGTGTAAATGATTATATATCCTAGCAGTGCAAAGATGTGTAGGGTACTCTACTTGCCTAAGCCATGTCTCATTGCCTACACAGCTATTTATATGCAGACCAACTAAGCGTGTAGTATCCATACTCTAAATGCCATTGCAAGATGTAAATGCACCTTTTAAAAAAGACAAATATACATACAAAGAATGGCATACAAAATTCTTTATCTCTTTATCTACTTGTTCAAGTTCATCTCAGTTAGAGTCCTGGTATCGTATAGGACAGTGTTAAAAAAAAAAAAAAAAAAGGCAGCTAAGTGCTAATTCCACCTTTATACCTTATAACTAACACTTAGTTATTAAAATTGATAGAACTTTTTCAATAAGTAATTTTTCAATATTTAAGATGAGCTGATTGAAAAAATCATTGAAACTTATTATTTTTAAATAAACCTGTCATTGGACTAACAGAACTTTTAATTAAAACAATATTCAGATTTTCATCCACAATTTTGGAGTTTTTATGAGAAACTCGTAACCAAAATATTTTCAGTTTTTGGCAATCAAAAACTGAAATCTTTTTTGTTTTCAGGAAGCAAAATCAGAGACTGTTTGGGGTTTGATTTGGAAGACCTGAAACATCTCAAGGAGGAATTTGATGGAACTGAAAAATTGTTCTTTTTGTTGATTTTTTTGGGGGCGGCGGGAGAGGGAGTATCTTCCTAGCCAGCTCTACATTTAAGCTTTCTTTTACTCCACCCAGCTTGGACACTGAAATTGACAGATGAGTTTTCCTTTCTCTTTAGTCAAGTGTGCCAATCCTGCCACTGGATCAACACAGGTGGAACCTTATTCTTGATCAGAACCATTCTGACATTATTGGGTCACTCTATGGATCCAGCAATCCTCCCATGTTGATGTTATGGGAGGATCAGAGCCTATGTTTCCCTGCAGGTTCTCACATACCAGAATAGGTTGCATTCATTATTGGAGAAGGTTCCAACTGAAAAAAAGAACAAACTCATTTCCCTTTTTAAAATTTATTCTTAATTTCGTATTCAATTTTAGAAACACCCATTTAATTTTTCTAAACAAAATGAAAATTACAGGCCTATATGCTATGTGATCATATCCCTTATGAACAAAGAAAACCCCAAGTTACTGCTGTCAGAAACAGCCTTGTTCAATTAGGTCATGCTAAATTTGTGTGAGACAAGCGTGCAGATTTTCTTGCAGGTGAGATAACTGTCAAATAAAATGCTTCAGTGTATTAGAGGAAAAATAAACATTGCAAGTTCTATGAGGGAAAATGTGACAAAGTCTGCTTAAGACCCTGGAATTATATAATCAAGCAGAAAAAAAAATAGGTTTGCTTTGGCAATTTGTTGACATATCAGAGTAGCTTTCAAGTACCTGCCTCTATTTACATTAGTTTCTCTCCTTATTATGGACATATCATGTGACTTTGTGTGGGGGGAGGAGGGTGAATCATCAGTGGGTGGGAGAGTCAATCTGGGCACCAAATGTTTGAATTGTCCATCTGTTTAAAAATTTAACAGTTTCTTTGCTGACACACTTTGGAGAAAGTATTGAAAAAGAAGATAGCGTGGACATTTTGTGATGGAAGAAAGTCCACACATCCCTTATGCTTATGATGCTTTCCTGATCTCTCACTTCTTATTGGTTTTTCTAACCTTCCTTTTTCTTTTTTGGACACTACTACTTATCTTAGACTGTAAGGCTGAAGAAAGCTTAAAAAAATTAACTCAAAATTGAAACATGAAATAAAAAATCAAGGAACAGTCCAAAACACCCCCCCCCCCAACGCCCAACAAATAAGTTTGAGTGTGTCTGTCTATCTGCGATTTGTAGTTTACCTTCCAAGTTGCATGAGAGCATAATTTAATTTACTCTTTGGGTTCTCCCAAGTAGTCCACAGCCATCACCAGAATTTCCAGTAAATATCTGAATTTAAGGAGTTTATATAGTAACAAACGAGAAGTTGAGTGTTGAATTTATTACTATGTTCTTGTCAATGTGGTATATGCTTTCCCCTCTTTCTTTTCTCCTTCTGTAAGAACTGTCCTATTTATTTGAAAGTGAATACCAAAAAGAAAGAAACAGACCCCTTCCTCACAGGGAAAAAAAAAAAGGAAAAACAAAAAGCCAGAAAGTATACCTGGGGCTTGACCATGCAAATCTCATTCAGGCACTAAACAGAATCCTGGTCCTGGGGACACTTATATGTTTAATTTTATGCCAGGAGTTTAATTTAAAGGGACTACTCACCATAGTAAAGTTAAGCCTGTGCATAAATGTTTGCAGAATCAGGGCCTGGGGTTGAATGAAAGCACATGTGTAAAGCTAAGCACATACTTAAGTACAATGCTGAAATGAATTGGAGCTTCCAGCAAAACTCCAATTGACCTCAGTTTGAGTACTGCCTGAACTGATCTCCTGGTGTGTACAACTAAGAACTGAAATACAGAAAAGAAATGTTGTATGTAATCTGTTTTTTTCCGCTTTTAAACCTGCACTTCCTTTCTGGTAAATTATGCAATCTGGAGGAAGCAGCATGGTGAGAAAAATCCCGCAAGGAGCTACAAAAGACAATGCTAAAACGAAAAGTCTTACTGAGTTAAATAAAAATGACCTAGAGGAAGAAGACAGGTAAATGTTGTCCTTGTTCATAGTGTGGCTAATGCATTCAAGTTCACCACTAGCTTAATAATATTTCCTTTCATTGAAATGCCTGATTTGTTTTGGTTTGGCATGATGAATCATGGTGCTGTAAGTCTTTAACCTGCTTTAACCTTTATTACTTATTATGGACATTATGAGAGTCACATATACACACAGTGGCTATGTCTACACTTACAAAAGCTAGTTCGAATTAGTTAATTCGAACTAACTAATTCGAACTAAGCAACTAATAATGGCCCCGCTAGAATGCTAGTTTGAACTAGCCATGGCCATGCAGAGTACTTGCTTAGTTTAAATTAGTCAGTTGCATTAAGCTCAATCTGCTGATTAGTTCGAACTAAGCAGTTAGTTCAAACTAATATGGCCACATTGACTTAATTCAAACTAACTATTTCTAATTAAGGATTAGTTCGAACTAAGCAATCGAATTTATTAGTTCGAATTAAGGAAGCCCTTAATTCGAACTAATGAAAGCCTAATGTGGCCAAGGCTTAAATTAGTTCGAATTAAGCCACCTTAATTTGAGATAAATTGCAAGTGTAGACATAGCCATTGAGTTTAGTAACTCATGACCTAATATTTTCAGGTACTAAACACGAGTTCTACTGACTGCTATGAAAATGGGGGACACTCGGAGTATGTCAACACTGAGGGGAAAAAAAAACAGCACCATGTCTCAGAGCTCAAGTTGGATAACTTGGGCTTGGGCTACAGAGCTAAAAATATATATATTTTATAAGTTTGGGCTTGGGCTGAAACCAGGCTCTGAGACACTCCCGTCTCACAGGCTCCCAGAGCCTGGGCTCCAATCCAAGCCCAAATGTCTACACTGCATATTTATAGCCCTTTGAGCCCAATACTGCTGACATGGGTCAGTAATGGCCATGCATCAGGTCTTTTATTGCATTGTAGACATACTCTAGTAAACAGCTGAATCAAGTTCTGTTTGCAAATGTTACAGTTAAAGTATACTAGTCCCATTCATACCCCGATACTAAATTAAAGTTAAAGTCCCATTCATACCCCGATACTAAATTAAAGTTAAAGTATACTAGTCCCATTCATACCCCGATACTAAATTAAAGTTAAAGTGTACTAGTCCCATATCATACCCCGATACTAAATTAAATGATGACCTATTTAAATTAATAGCAAAACTCCCATTGGCTTCAGTTGGATTGAGCCCTAGAATAATCTTCACAAAGAGGCTGTTTAATGTTCAATTTTATATCATAAAGTTTACAGTTAAATGTTCTGTATGTAAAGTTTCAGGCTGTGATTTGGTGCCATCCTTTTCTTCTTGGAGTAAGATATGCCAATGAAGCCAGGGAGATAAACAAATGGGAGAGGAACAAACAGAAGTGCCCTATGTTCTTAAGTGCTTACAGAACATAAGAGCTGCCACACTGTGCATCGTTATGCGGGTCTGGGATGATGAGCAGTGGCTACAGAACTTTCAAATGCGTAAAGCCACCTTCATGGAATTGTGTGCGGAGCTGGTCCGTGCCGTATGGCACAAAGACACCTGAATGAGAGCTGCCCTCCGGCTGGAGAGGCGCATTCCAATTGCTGTGTGGAAACTGGCAACTCCAGACTGCTCCTGTCTGGTCACTAATCAGTTTGGAGACAGGAGATCCACCATTGGGATTGTGCTATCAAAAGTGTGCAGGGTCATCAATCGCATTCTGCTGTGAAGGACTGTGACTCTGGGCAATATGCGTGAGATACTGGATGGATCTGCAGTCATGGGATTTCCTAATTGTGGTGGGGCAATAGCTGGCACACATATCCCAATTTTGGCTCCAGAGCATCATCCGACTGATTACA
Organism: Pelusios castaneus; assembly: GCA_007922175.1. Taxonomy (NCBI): domain Eukaryota; kingdom Metazoa; phylum Chordata; order Testudines; family Pelomedusidae; genus Pelusios; species Pelusios castaneus. The sequence continues at coordinate 11,393,934 of ML685791.1, forward strand.
TAAATAGAAAGGGCTACTTCTCCAGGGTGCTGCAGGTACTTGTGGATCACCGGGGCTGTTTCACAGATATCAATGCTGGTTGGTTGGGAAAGGTACATGATGCTTTTATCTTCAGGAACACAGAGCTGTACCGGAAGTTACAAGCAAGGACTTTCTTCCCAGATGAAAAAATTACAGTAGGGTGTGTGGAGATGCCCACAGTGATCCTAGGAGACCCAGCCTACCCACTGATGCCATGGCTCATGAAGCCTTACACAGGCAACTTGGATACCAGCAAGGCACGGTTCAATAAAAGGCTGAGTAGGTGCAGAATGACTGTGGAGTGTACCTTTGGGAGACTCAAAGCACGCTGAAAGTGTTTATATGGCAGGCTGGGCTTAAATGAGGACAATATTCCAGCTGTTATAGTTGCCTGCTGTGTCCTCCACAATCTCTGTGAAAGTAAAGGTGAGACGTTCCCCCTGGGTGGATTGCAGAGGTGGATTGTCTTGCATGTGTCTATGAGCAGCCAGATGCCAGAGTTATTGGGGGGGCAGCCACATAAGGGAGGCACTCAGAGAGCATTTTGACAATGAAAACCCATAACTGTACCATGTATACATCACTGTGATGCTGAACACCTGCAGAGACCTGCAGCTGCTGGGGAACAACTTGTGAACACATGAATAAATATTGGCTATACGTTTGAAACAGTCTTTTTATTATTAAACAATAAACGGTGGTCAGCAAAAAGTGAGCATGCAGAGGGGTGAGTGTGTAGGGCACTGGAGGGTATTACAGGTGCAGGTATGTCCAGCTGTCGTTCCCATAGCTATGTGAAGGGGTAGATGTAACATTGTACCATGTGAGTCCTTGGCCTTCATAGAAATGCTTAGTGGGAATTGTGGAGAGGGTGTGAAAAACTGCTGATGTGTCTGAAGTAGGGGGGAGCATGCAGCAGCTATGTCTGGAGAGTGACCATTGTCTTTAGGAGCGCTGTCTGCTCTTCCATCAGATATAGCAATATGTCTTTATGATCTTGACTCCTCCTAAAATTTTCTTTGCACTCCTGTCTGTATTCCTGCTGTTTCTCCATCCTTGCCTCTCTCCTGTAGAAAGTGGAGTTTAGATAGGGGTTTATTAAGGGTATTTGCAAT
>ML685791.1:11400069-11420011 GCA_007922175.1 Pelusios castaneus
TGTGATCCTACAGATAAGAAGTTTTTTGGTACAGTGATAGAGTATATTGGGTGTGAATAGGTGCTACTGTACTGCAGATTTCTGAATCAATTTAAAAAAAACAGTATGAGAAGAAATCTTGTGCTATTTCTTCAGACAATCTGTCGTCTATTGTAAGAGTATTGTCAACACAAAGAACACTGCAAGTTTCTGAATTCTTTTTAAGAGCAGGCTTTGTACATCAGCTATCTGCCATTAACTTTAGTCATCAGCTCCCATAAAGGCATGGTTTCATCTTTCACTAAAGGATTAGTCCATTCCAGTCTCATCAGATATAGTTTTCCTCATCCACATATTTATCACCTTATTTTTGAATGTCTTCTCCTTGGTTATAACATGGAGCTAATTATTCTTCAAGGTGATGATGGGATGATCTGAACAAGTATGAAGAGAGCATTCCATAAAAACTCCCAGTAAGCTCTGGAAGAGATACACTCTCTTTGTGATGGATGCAGCTGAATCCCCTCTGTTCTCTTTTTTTGCCAGGAAGATATGACTGGCTGAAGTGTTTTATTCTATATATAGCTGGTTGATGTCAGCTGGATGCCAGTCTCTTTGGAGTGGGTCAGCCCCCATTTTTCTCCGTACTAGGTACCATGCAGACCCAACCACAAGGATAGAAACCATCCAGGACCGGGCAGGTCATCCGCATTCATAACAAACTCCAGAAACTTCACCAAAAGGGGTTGGGATTGCTTTTTTCTGTGCAATAAAACCTACCAATAAGGTAAGTGTATTGTTTCCTGAAATATTTTGACATTGTTTATCCTCCACTCTGTTGCATAGAAGTAGTTTAGGTAACACCTTACCTCAGGAAAAAATAAGATGTAGATTTTTATCTAGCGGGGAATCCACTTTCTTTGCTTTTTAAAAGATGCTCTAGCAAAAGTTGTCTAGCTCATCCACCTTTATTGCTGTCACTTCAAGCAGTTTGCCAGAATTTACCTGTTTTTGAGACTGTAGAGCAAGGGTTAACAAGACAGCATTTAAATAAATCACAGGTTTGCATTTTTTTAAAATACAATGTGTGGAAATGAAAAGGCCCAGATCACTGCTACAGATCTTGCTACAGAGTTTGTGTAGCCAACACAACAGTATGTTACTCAAGATTTCATATCCTTGAGAAGGAGAATGTGTCTCTGATCTGATGTTTGTAAGGAATGATTGCCAGCATCTTTGGCACTGTAAAAAAGGCCGCAGTGAGAAAAATGAGAAACCACTGTACTCACTCACCGATCATTCTGAAGACAATGACAGAATTAAAAGTCAACTGGATTCTGTGCACTGGCTCGGCAATGTAAAAATGTGGATTTTTATTTTTTTTCAGTGAGGAAAACCCTATCAGACAATCACAATGTTATCACATTCTGCCATGGTCAAAGAGAGGAAACAACAAGCATCAGCCATTATGAAGGAAATCCATGGAAATGGTATCGAGCTAAAACCTGTTACTGTATGTCCAGTGTCCCTCTAGCCCTTCCTAATACTTCTAGTTAACCTTACAATTTAACTCTCTTACAGCTTTGTCTCTGAGTGTTCCGCCATAAATAATCCTGTAGGGGTATCATGCTGCCTATGGTAACTAATCCTTTTGTAGTTGACTCTTTTCATTTGAAAGCTATTTTCAGATGAACAACTGCTATGAAGGAATGAAGTAATCTAGCAGCTGATGTACATTCTGCTTGGATTGCCTTTCAGAATATTATTTGGGGCTAATATCATGACTAGATTCCACTCTACAAGACTATTCATATAGGAAACATGATTATCTGTCTATCTCTTTTTTCCTGTTTTCCATTTCTTTTAATATGCACAACCAAAATTTTTTGTATCAATTTATGACTCTCCTTCCCATCAGAGCTAGCTATTGGGATTAATAACTAGCCCTTCTCAGTTCTCTCCAGTACATAGACACTGGCTGATCTTTTAAGCAGCAATTTAACTTTTTGATTGCTATTTTGTGGGAAATGGAAACAGCTATGAAAATTTTAGCTTGATTTTCAAAAGTGGGTGCATAAGGTTAGGCTAGTAAGGTAAGACTTTCTACAATACTTATGTGAGTTAGGAGCAAATGTCTCATTGACTTTCATTGGGATTGTGCTCCTAACTCAGATGCATTTTAAAGTCCCACCCATAAAGCCTTATTTAGGTGACTAAATAAATCGTCTACTTTTCAAAAGTGCTAAGCATCTAGCAGCCCCCCTTGAAGTCAGTGGAAGCTGTTTAGTACTGAGCACTTTTGAAAAATCAGACCATTTATTTAGGTGCCTAAATATGAATTAAGGACCTAAAATCTCTTTATGAAACTCTTGGCTTTATTCTCCTGCTCACACATATTGTGATAATTTAGATAACTTACTGAGAAATAACCCATTTAGATAACTCACTGACAAATCTGATTCCAAGGAAAATAGGATAGGGGACCTTTGTATATATATAAAAAAGAATCTGTAAGTGCCTGCCCATTTCTCTCACATTTCATTGTAAATATATCCTTTAGGTTATTTAAATGCAGTTATATTAGACAGTTTAATATGTGAGTGTGTTTTGCAATACTTTTGTAGATGCAATTTCTGGATCCCATGTCTTTGTATTTAAAGACCATGTAAAACAGGCTGCACTGGAGCCAGCTATGGGTTATTTAGATACTCCATGTGATGCAGTTATCTCTGAATATCTTATTATTGGGTAACTCATTTGGTAAAGATGACTGCAGTGATCAGTTAAACCATCCAATGGATCATTTAGGCATTTGTTGTGGGCCACGTCCAGTTTTAATTCAAAATTAGTTAATGGGCCAAGTTTTTAAATGTAGACCCTTAAGATCTATGCTCAAAACCGTGTGCGCCTACATTGGCATGTACCATTCTTGCAAAGATGAGTACAGATTGGAAATTACTTCATGCAAATGCATGTATAAGTACCCAATTTGCAACTGTAGTCAAGGTAATTGCAACATTCAATTTACAATTGCTCAGATTTTCACACACACACACTCACACATACATGTGGGCCTCTCTTTTAAAAATTTGACCCTAAATTAGGCATGGGGAACTGGTGTGAAAATTGAATCTTCACCTGAAACTGCAATGGAATTGATTCCATGTATGGATTAAGACAGTGTTGTTGGAACTGGGAAGTAGGATCCAGAAAGGTGCTTGAATGAGGCAAAGGAAGAGTAATAGATAACAGTGCAACTTGACATGCAGGTGATTGCTGCTGCTGCTGCCGACCTGTTGACATGGTGAGAGTGAGAGAAAAAGTAGAGTCTGTCTATGGGGGAGACTGAGGATGGCCAGTCTATCCTTCTCACTGAAGGTGCAAAGAATGAATGGGCCAGGAGAAAGACCCTCTCTATAGGGCCCTAAAAATCTAATGAAGTCTTCCCACATGAGAATTCCAACCTGATAGCTAAATCACGGATGTTCAGACAAGCCTTGGAGAAGCAGTCAAACTACTTGATGTGTTTTAACTTTTTGAGACTCACTGATCAATATTTTAAATTAATTTAAACTGTCCAGTCCTGGACACTTTCTGGACATCTAGAAAAAATGGGCTTGAATATGGATTTTAAATCCTCAAGTTCAGATGCACAGGTTTGTTCTGATCCTTTAAAAAAGACTGGATTTTGATTCAGCCTAACCGTTGGCCAGCAAACTTAACCTGAGATCTTAAAGATAAGCTGTTTTCTTATTGGTTTTGAAACATTACCAGTAATAATTATTCTGCAATCAGAGTTTAGCTAAACAATTCAATTATATTGCTTGAACCAGAAAAGAATTCTACCCAGTCTTCCAAAAGCTGCATTGGCTTTCTATTGTTAGCAGGAGTAAAAAGCAATAAAAATGTTTTACAGAATAAAATAATAAGTTATGGCTTGGGATAATACAATAGTATATATGGTGTACATAGTACACAAGTCTATTGCATAAAGAGGACCCATTTTTATTCAATCACTTTTCTTTCCATAACACTTTAAGATAAGGATTGAGACTCAAACTATCTTAAACAGATTCATACCAGGAAATATATAAATGCTAATACAATACAATTAAAGCTCTGCTTTAATGCTTCAAATCTCAGCCAGGTTGGCCGAGACAGAAAGTTGTTACTACCTAACAGCAATTTGGTGGTTTGTGTGAAATAAATTTGGGTTGTCATTCCAGTCCCTAGTGGGCAAGGTCCACATTAAAACACTACAAAAGGAGAAACTAATAGGCATCTTTTTTGTTCTCCCAAGAGAGAATCCAGTAATAAAATGGGCAGTGGGAATGTAGCTATCCTCTTACCTTTTCTGGCCTCTGCGGTTAAGGATGGAGGGGCATTAGCAGGATGGCAGAGGAAGACTTGCATGTGCATGTGCAAGTCCTGCTTGTGCAAAACTGTTTTGTAGAGTGTTTTACTTTCCAGGCCTGGCAATTTGGACCTGTTGCAAATGCTGATTTCACTATAAAAGTTTTCAATGAAAGTAAAAAATAAATTCCAAATAATTTTTAAGACACCTGAAGTCTAGTTTACTTATAAAAATAGGAGAAAATCCTTGGCTCATTCATTTTTTAAAAAAATACATGTATTTTGGTAAAGAAAGCTTTCAATGGCTATTAATTACTCCTTGATCACCTTTAAATCTAAATTCCAGTTAAACAACATCCTTAATGCATGCTTCAGTACTTATGTGTTTAACTATCTTTTGAGGGGATTTATAGATTCTTATTTCTGATTATGTGACAAACATATATTTTCTAATATTTATGATTAAAATGCATAATATACAAGAAGATATTTAGAAGATTTTAAACTGAAGGATTAAAAAGAGATTATGGGATGGATGAGGGAGGAAATATATAAATCTTATTTAAAATGAAAGCTGTTATGATTTTAAGGGACAGGGAGGACTTGGCAGGAACAGAGGAAAAAAAGGCTAAGATCAGGATTAAAGCATGGGTCTGCAGGTTTAAGTGTCAATTTATGAATTATTAACTTTTGCATTTGGAGATGATCTTTTTATCTTCCTGTAAACTCCACCTTTTTTCCCCCTTCTCATTACCCTCATATCACTGAAATCACAGCAGTTTCTATGCATTGCACATCATTAAACCAGGAAGCAGATTAGATTTTAAATTGCAGAAGACTGAAGTAAAATTTCACATTTACATATATGGGAAGTTGCCTAGATAGACAACACACTCTTGATTACTGAGTACCTTGGATCCTAGCCGAGTTAACATAAATGAGAGCTCTGCATACAGATCGAGGACAGTATGTGTCAGTGAGAACAGCAGGTGGGCCCAAAATATGTAATAATCAGTATGGAGCAGATGACTGATAGACTTTTGGATATGGCTGAACTGAACTTTTTCCACTCCATTCCCACAAAATTTCAGTGTGCACCAAGTTCTAGGAAGTGGAGCAAAATCTGATTGAAATGAGATTTGCTTACATGAAAATATTGATAGACTTAAGGGTGAAATTGTCAACTCCTGCCAGCTGAGATATGCCCAGATTCAAACACCCCTGACTTTTGGATGTGGGAGAGTTCAAAATGAAGTTCTGAGTCAAAATTCTGTACATGTAGCACATAACTAGTGCACACTATTTCTACCCAGGGCCGTCCCTGGGGGGACTAATGGGGCGATCACCCCGGGCCCCGCGGTTACGTGGGCCCCGCACTGTCCCGGTCCAAGCGGGGCAGTGCGGGGCCCATGCGCGCCACAGTCCCTCCTCCCACAGCCACCCAGCGGGGCAGGCTGGGAGGGCTATGTACGGCCCCTGGGCCGGCCCTCCCCACCCCCAGGGCAGAGCAGGCAGGCCCAGGGGCGGAGCACGTGGGGCCCAACCTCTGGGCCAGCCTGGGCCACACGGCCAGCTCCCTGCCGCAGGCAGCCTCAGCCTCCGGGGCTGGAGCCGGCTCCCCCCGCCGCCCCGCAACAAGCGGCCTCCGGGGCCAGGGCCAGGGCCGAGGCCTGGGCCAGAGCCAGCTCCCCGCGCTGGCAGGCAGCCTTGGCTTCCCGGCCCAGGTCCAGCTCCCTGGGGGCAGAGCAGGCCGGTCGGCCCATCACGCTCCCCTCCAGCATGGGGGCAGGGCCGCGCTTTGGCCAATTGGCCCTGGGTCCCGCTCCCCCCACGGGACAGCCCTGTTTCTATCATGATGCCATCACTTTCTGGCATTGGATAGCAGTGGGCAAACTGAGACATCTTTTTTCATGCTGAACTCTAAGTTTTATTGTTACCTCTTAAATAACAATAGGGTGTCAGGGTTCTTGCTCATGGTATTTCTAATACAGAAGTGCATCCTGTTCCTAGCATTATCCACAGCTGGCTTGATCCTGCTCCAGTTGAAGTCAACTGCAAAAATTTGGATGACATCAGTAGGAGCAGAACGGGGCCCACAGAGATGCAAGTCCTGTGCCTGCAAACTTCTCTGTGTGAGTTAAGGGGAATCCAGAATCTCAGCAGCCTGTGTATAAATGAGTATTTAATATGCATGTGCCATTTGGAAGAGATTTGGTTTAGCCATAAAATCAAGAATTCATGTTGTTTAGGTTCACTAAGCTTCCAGTAGATATTACACAATACATTAAAATAAGAAACTAAAGAAACTCTGAAAATAGATATTAACATCTCCATTATTTTTTTTCAGTTCTCATTTAATAGCAAATCTTACCTTAGCTACCTATTGCACCCCCTAATTTATCTGTATTGTAAAGTTAAGTTTTGCTCTTCTGTATGAATGTCTTGGAAGAAGTTAAATACAGTTCCCAACATGTAATTTGATTTCAGTTCATTTAAATAACTGCATATATTTATACACTAATTGAAGCTTTAATTTTGTGTCGTTCATAATAAAAATATTTAAAGAAATTAGGACTTATTTCAAACACATACCCAAATGTTGCCTTAAATAAGCAGAGCAAAGATTCATATTGGAGCCTCAATGCAATTTTGCATAGCATGATGTTACTTCACATCTTGTCCTCAAGCTTATAAATACCTACAGGGACTAATTCAGTTACTAAAATGATGAGGATGGCCAATTGTAAATGACAGAGTAGAGGAAGATGCTTAACAACATTATTTTTACTGGATGATATAATTACTGCTGCATCTGGCAAAGACTACTTTCCAAGCTCTGGCAGAAATAAATTAATAACAAAATAGTTTTCTAAGTATTGAAGTTATCATGTTGTGAAGACTAAGCAAGGGCTTTAAATTAAGGACACCAGATGACAGAGTTCTTCAAATTACTCTTGGCATTCTCAGTGCCATTAGCATCCCAACTTCCAGAACTTTTCCATAGGACTGACAGTGAAGTTTATGCCATATCTACAGGGCTCTCTGCCTATAGTCTTATTCTTTCCCCTCCATCACCACCCATGCATGCAGATTCGTTATCAAAGTCCTCAGGAGTACAATGTAAAGCCAAGGAAGTGATCTTTTTCCCAATCAGGGAATTAAGTAACACCGACACAGAGGTAATTAGATTTGCAGCAGTTGTTAATCTTTTGAAAAGATTTGCTTGTAATTTTCTTATTAATGAGAATTGTTAATCACTATTCTAAATGCATCTTGGAAAATATAGATAATTCCACATGAATAATTTTTAAAAGGGGTAAGTTGTCAGAAGTATATTTTAATTCATTAAGTCTTTCATTTTCATAAACTGGACTTTTATTTTCACATTCTTTAAATAAAGCTATTAAATTATGGCTCCCAGCTAATACTCTGTTACAGTATAGAGCTAGCCTTAAATTTCTAAAAAATCTGAATGTGAGGCAATCCTTGAAACAAAAACTATCAGAAGCAACCAGAAATAGGAAGATATATGGAAAAAGGCTGAGGAGTTCTTTATGGCTCCAGGCCAGGATATGTGCTGATTTATGAAGGGTCCAGTAACAAACTGCTGAGGTCAAGGGGAATTTTGACACTGACTTCAGTGCAAGTAGGATTTTAAATTATATTGTAAGATACGAAGGGCCTGATTTTCAGAAGAGCTCTAATTCTAATTCTAAATAAACTCAACATGAGCTGTGGGTGCTCAGCACCTCTGTAAATCAATCTGTAAGGGGTTTAGAAGTTCATTCTAGGCTAGAGTGTACTTCAGAACTCCCCGAAAAAATGACTAATTTCACTAATTCAGCCTGAAGCTATGTGTTACTGGAGTGCATTTTTTGTTGGACTACCACTATAGGGCATATAATAATAAGCATTATTTAGAGAGAAAAAAAACAGCATTTAAGGAAAGCAGAGAATATTCCACATGCTTGTCTGTTGTGTTACAGAGTCAGAGGGCCTAGACCTTGGGAAGAAGATCAGCATCCCCAGAGACATCATGGTGGAAGAGCTCTCAATACTCAGCAACCGGGGTGCAAGGCTATTTAAGATGCGTCAAAGGAGGTCTGACAAGTACACCTATGAAAACTATCATTATTTAGCAAATAAGCAAAGGAATGTGAGTATTTTGTATTACAAGTTTCTAAATACAGTACAATGAAATCGATGTGGAGTTAGCTATGATTTTCATTTTACTGATTGCAAGAATTATCCATAGATTTAGGAAAAGGTGTGTACTGAAGAAGACCAGTGTGAAGCACAAAGTGAGCCACCTCACTTTGAGATCTTCTAGAAAAATCAAAAGTCTCAGATCTCACAGAATGGGACAACAAGGTTCACAGGATTCACATCCAAATCTGATTCAGGTCAGTAGTGACCGAAAGTCATTACCTTGTGACAGCTGACAGGTGACTTAGGAATGATGTAATGATTACTTTGATAAGGACAGTTGAGGGCTTTAAAGCTGCAAAGTTTGATATACATGGCAAGTATTAACGTTATTATTCTATCAAAAATAGGTTGGTGGTCTTATTCCAGGTCCTATACGGTAACATCACCTGTGCAATTGGCCTAATATTCTTTTTTGCTGGCACTCTTAGCAAAGAAGTAAGGGCTGAAGTAAGGCCATGGAGACAGACCTCTCCCTTGAGCTGGTCCCTCAGGAGTAGGGTAGAGGTACATTGGTGGGGTAGTGGGAATTGCTGAGTGAGAATCAGATGCTCTTCTAGTCTAACACTGGCTTTGAAATTCATTCCTTTTGTGGCTTTGGGTAATATGCCTAACTATAGACAACTTGTGTCGCATAATACTGGGGGGCACAATATAAAGTGAGGGGACATGTGACTGAGTCATGTATTGCCTCTGTGAGGAACATCTAGCTCCACCTCCCTGGGCCAGGGCAGCCAATCCCACAAGCTCCTGGAGGGCTGGGACCACAGGAGCAAGGATCCTATGGAAACTCATGGCAACAGTGTCTCTCTGGAACTCATGGACTCCTCAGCAGGACAGGCACAGGTTGTGAGCAATGCCCAGAGCTTGCCTAACGGTTTTTGGTGCCCTAGGCAAACTATGACTTTGGCAACCCACCTCCTTCCCCGATATTATAAGAGATAATATATTAATATATTTTTTTAAATAGAGAAAAAATTCACTTTCATCTAATTTGGCGTCCCTGAAAGCCTAGTGCCTTAGGCAATCACCTAGTTCATCGATATGGTTGGGTCGGCCCTGGCAACGCCCCTACCTCCTGCTAAGAATAGGCCAGGGAACCTGCTCCCAGTTCCTTCTCTAGTGACCCCACCCTGCACCCAGTCCAGGGCTACTGTGCTCTCCCTGCCTTGCCACAGTTACCTGGAGGATGAGAGGTGACTCTGTCCTTCTCCCACTGCACCCCCCCAAGCATGTTTCTGTTGTGGCCATTCTCCTTGGAAGCTGGGCCCGAAGGAGTGGGTCATTTCTCATGACAGCTAAGAGTGACTGCTCTAGGCTGCTCTGAGCAGTGTGTCAGCTGCCTGAGCGAGAACCTGCATGGGGAGGTGATGACAGCCCATCCCATCTACTCCCTGGACAGGCCTGGCTGCTGGGGACGTGGGCTGAGCAAGCTGGAAAAGAGCCTGGGAGTAGGCAGGCTCTGGTTTCTCTGGTTTGCTCAGCCCCTATTCCCAGCAGCCAGGCCTGCATGGGGAGCAGGGGAATGGGTCACCGATGCCTCCCCAGCTGGGTTCTCACAGGCAGCCACCATGCTACACAGCAACAACCCAAGTGACGGCCTTCAATTGGTATGAAAAGTGGCTAGGCCCCACCCTTCTGCTCCTCGCCCAGGCTCAGCTGCCAGGGACAAGGTCCAAAAGCACCAGGGGGAGGCACATTGGGAGAAGGACAGAGCCCCTATTCCTCAGCCCCCACCAGGCTGAGCAGAAATCCAGGTGGGCACTTGACCCCCATGTTTCCCCTACACCTCACCTATGAACCTCACCTCTCTGTCTCTGTTTCTATAAAGGTAGAAAACAATCATGATGATTACATTTTCTGATTCACCTTACTGTAGGTGTTTTATGAAGTTTAGTTAGTTAGGGCTCTATCCTGCAGGCTTTGAGCATAATCAGGTCCCGTCTAGCAAAACACTTAGGCTATGTCCACACTTGCTAAAATTAGTTCAAATTAGTTAGTTCGAACTAACTAATTTGAACTAATTTTAGTTAGTTCGAATTAGCTTAATTTGAACTAGAAAAAGTTAGTTCGAATTAGCGATCCCCATTCATTTCAATGGCCAGTTAGTTCGAACTAAGAAATTAGTTTGAATTAACATGGCCACATTGGCTAATTCGAACTAGTTAGTTCGAATTAACCCTTTAGTTCGAATACCCTATTCGAACTTATTACTTCGAATTAAGGAAGCCCTTAATTCGAACTAATTAAAGCCTAGTGTAGCCATGGCTTTAGTTAGTTTGAATTAAGTCTCCTTAATTCAAACTAACTTGCCAGTGTAGACATAGCCTTAGACACAACACTTAACCTCAAGTGAGCAAGTAGCGCTATTGACTTTAATGCTGGTTCAGGCCATAAATGCACTAAAATCTGCATCTCAATAACATGCATCCTTCCCCGCTGATTTCAATTATGAAAGCATCTGACTGAGGAGCAGAATTTGTCCCAGCATCTTTAAGCTGCTGTAAAGATGAATAGAGCTACATCAGCGACTATATAAATATCATTATTATTAATTAACCTAGCAAACAGTTATTGCTAAATAGCAATTCTCATCCCTCAACAGTTTTTAAAACTTGCAAAGATATATCAGATAGTAGTGCTAATGCCTTAGCTGACAGTCCAACTGCTATTGAATCAAGACTTCCATTGATCTCTATGGGAGTTGGATCACATCCTTCATTTGGGGCAAAAAAAAATAATTAATACAGATAAGGTATTGGTGTGATGTAGTATAAAATTTAAATTTGCGTGATAATAGGGTGAGCACCACATTACTCAGGAGTGGCAAAGCACCAAGTGCCTAGAAAATCTCTTTACCATTAGGTACTTTATTCCGAGAAGCTCTTTTAGCATCTCTTTTACAGTTGTAAACATGGGGGAGGGTTGGGTACTATGCTGAAGCCAGTTTGACTAAGTTACCATGGACTGGTCTCGTAGTAACAAAAGTATTAGTACTAATATTTCATCTGAAAAAGGGGCAATAAAATTACAATATCATCTGCTGATTCCAGGAAGATTTTAGTTCCAGTTCATGATGAGGATCTTTGGGTCCCAGGCCAATAGAAAAGTCATCCCTATTCCCCACTGCCCATACTAACCAGAATGCTGTCTATGGCCATCAGTTTGTTATATCAATAAACAAGGGTTGAAATTCTCAATATCATGCTTGAAATCTCCAATATCTTGCTTTGTTATCTGTTCAAGGAAGAAATCTTTGCTCTGTGATCTGTTATGGTTCAGAGGCCTCCACTTTTTCAGCTCAATAAATGGACTTTGCTCAGAGATGAGAATCTGTCCCTATACCCTCTCATAGACCAAAAGATAGATTGTATGTCCAGTTTTTCTGTGATGAATAGAAGGGAAACTGCTGGTAATTGGAGACTCAAGTTTTTCAGTCAAGCAGCTGAAATTAAAATAGGGACTAGGGTCAAGTTTTGACCTGATGTTCCAGAACTGCTAATTTTCAGACATACTGAGTGCTCAACACCCATGATAATCATGCCATTTATTTAGCTCCTAAATGTGGATATAGGGTGGGATTTTCAAGGCCACTTAACACTGGCTTAACCGCTGCCAGTAAAGTAAATAGGAAAGCTGAGCACTTTTACAAATCCGACTCTAAAGTGTCCAACTTTAGGCAATGAAATTTAAACATTTCAACCTTGTGGTTTAATATTTATTTAAGATGAAAAATCTGAAGGCTGGAATAAATTAGCATGGCTCCATTGAAATTAATAATTTACACTACCTGAGGATGTAGGCCAGATTCACCAATACACTCTGGTTGATTTGCATTGGTCTGGAAATGCAAAGCAGCCATTTCACCCAACTTAATTGGCCAGTCCCTGAGGAAATATGCTGATGACAGCTCCCTCCCCTGTAGCTGCATGTTTACTCCATATGTAATAGGCAACGGAAGTCATGCAGCCAAAGTTAAGTCTGATACTAATACCAGAACTCACATGGGATTTTTGCAATCAGCTCCTTGTTGTCTCCCTCTTTAGTATTCTCCACAAAGGCCAGCTGAGCTCCAGCCATTCATGCAGACTCAGGAGAAGGGAGAGATTAGTTTTAGTTTCTACTCTCCTCCCTTAAGTGACTGTTTGGCTAGCACTTGTTGCCTTGATCTACTCTGTGCGTTAACCTGGAGGGAATCATTTTGCTTGCTGTGATTAAAATGATCTTTCCAATATGACTTAGGAGCATCCTAAAATGCACTCATCTGATCAAAAATATTTCCTTTGTTTTAAGTGAAAAAAGCATGTTTGGTTTCGGTTTTTTTTTAATTTAAGAAAATCCTACTCCAACAGTCTATATTTAAATTCCTTTTAGATTGTGTGTCATTGCTAAAATAAGTTCCTGATTGTTTTTTACAAGCTTCTGATTCAGTATTAAAAATAACAATGATTAAGGCTTTATATGTTTCCTTAACTAATGACCTGAGTTGAGGTGTCGATAACTCCATCCTCTCCAAAATCTCTGAGAGATGGCCTTCATTGTGATTACTGTAAAATAACAGGTAAAAAAACCAAAACAACAACAAACAAACCCAAAAAACCAATCCCACAAAGGTGTATAGACTTTTTGTGTCACTGATGCATTTTCAGTTGATATACAAAAAGCTTCCCTAGGGAATCAATGGCTTTTACATTAACCCACCAGATTGCTTGAATCCTAGGATTGGAAGAATGATTGAGGACAGAGTTCCTCAACTGGTGGGGTTGTGATCAATGGGAAATGGGGGGTGTCAGGAAAAACAATCAGGCATAGGGGGGTCCAAAAGCATTGACATTTTTATTGAATTCTAAAACAAAGAAACTCTTGCGCCCCTACTCGTATGTGCTTAGCCTTCAAGGTCTAGTATTCTCAGGCAGCCTCTTGAAACACAAACATACCAAAATTATATAGGTTTATCATTGTTATCATTGCTATATTTTTTCTCTTACTTTTATAGTATATGTATGAGGGAGTCACAAACACTTATGTCTTTAAATTTGTCACCAATCTGAAAAATACTGAGATTCACTGATCTAGTAGATAAGATCCAGGAATAGGAGTTGGGTTAATTTCTCACTCAACCACAGACTTCCTGGGTAATCTTGGGCAAGTCACTTAATGTATTCTCTGCCTCAGTTCTCCATCTGTAATATGAGGATAATAGTTCCATACTTTAGCGGGTCACATAACATCTCTTGATATGCATGGGCTATCAATGGTATTTGTTTCTATTCTAATGCAGCATAGTGAACCTATACAGAGTGTTAAGATGGAAACCAACAGTGTTGAAGCTGGCCAACAGCATGCACCAATGACACCTCCTAATACACCTGACCCACGGAGCCCACCAAATCCTGTAAACATTGCACCAGGTAAAATACAAACTAGTAAATTTGTGCATGTATGGAGTGCTCAGCTATTTCACAGCACAGAAAACAGCAGAGCATTTTTTACATGATCATTAATGGGATATTTATTAGGGATTAGCAAATGGATTCAACTGAGGTTTGTAGTAAAGAATTTATCTGACTCTTCATCTGGAATGCAAATCTGTGTGGTTAACTTGTTTCAGTGTGGTTTTTAAAAACCTTCATGTACCTCTGTATTGTCTAGTTTCACACAAGTGGAAACACCTAGAGACATTGAGAGAGGCTGTTCTCATGATGTCTATAGGCTAATTAGTGCCATGATACATGAGAAATCCCATGAGACATTTAGTCTTGTCTTGTTAAATTTTCAGCCTGATTTCCAACTCAAAGTATATTAAATAAGTGTGAATAAACACCTGGTGCCTGATCATCATTCCTAAATCTCATATCCCCATTGATCTGATTCTGCCAATCTTAATTGTTTATCTGTACCAAACTTTTCCGTCATCTCAGATTCAGCCTCCCTTATTTTATTACAGCATACCAATGTGAGTCTGAAGTCACTGCGGGTTTTGATTGAGCCCTTTTTGTGGGAATAACTGAGATGAGAATTTGTATCTCTTGTTAATGAGACTTTTTCTATTTTAAAGTCCTTGGTTGCAAATACCCTGTTTTTTTCATTAAAGCCCTGAGCTACCTTATTTTGTTTCTTTTAAAGACTAGAGGTGGCTGAATAATTTGTGACAAATAATTTATTCAGTGAATATAGCTTTTTTTCTTGGTTGTGAATTACTGATAAGCAGGCAGTGGTTTTTACAAAGTTACTCTTTGTTCAGCATAGATCAGTGCATGCATGTTTTGTGCAGACTTTCTCCAGCCAACGTGAATTAAGTCACTGCCACGCTATCACTGACTGCTAAACGTACTAGAAGCGTCAGTGTGGTGTGTACCTACAAGCCCTAAACTGTGCAAATGGTACAATCTCTGTTTCCAAAGTTGAGGTGTAATATAAGTCTCTGAACTCTGATTTTTTTCTGATTTGGAAACAAGAGTGTTTTTTTATGTTGAAATGGAGCAGTGTAGTTAACTGGAGCATTAGAAACCCAGTGCAAAAAAAATTAGGAATTATTTTTCCTCTTCTTCCAATAAATAGTTTAGATATGATCCTATCTTAGGACAAGCCTTGCTGTTTTTAATATTACCAACTATATACTTATATTCTGCCACCCTTACTTCTGTTGTGTAGCACCTAATTATGGAAGTAGTACCACTTAAGTCAATCAAACTATTTGTATAGTAAGGTATTGATCAAGTAAGGATATCAGAATCTGTCCCTCATTCATAAGGGAGAGAATGAGGCTGATTCTTCACTTGCTTGCATGGTACAAGACAATGGAGAACCAAGCATACAGGGTGGCTTTTTCAAAAGTGCCTAAGGGGTTAGGAGGTCCCACTAACAGGCAATTGGATTTCTGCTTCTAACTCCTTTTGGTGCTTTTAAAAAGACCATCCGACAATTGGTCTACATGCAGAATTGAATTTTTTATAACTAAAGGTGTGGTTTTAAACCCATTTAGTTAAGCCAGTTCAAAAGGCTGTGTGGATACTTCTACTTCGGCTTAAACCAGTTTAAGTCAATAGAACAGGTTTAAGATAAACCAAAATAAACCATCCTTAAACCTAAATAAAGCCTTTTGCACTGGTTTAACTAAACTGGTAAAATTCACTGTGTTTTCTTCCTATTTCTTTGTAGCCTTAGGCAAGTAACTTAACCCTCTCTTCAGTTCAGCTTACCCTTTATATAAAATGGGTCTATGATAATTCTGTGGTGAGAATTAATTAATATGTGTAATTGCCTCTTGAGATACACGGGTGAAAGTGCTATAAAGTGCAATGCATGATTATAATTATTTATTTATTTATTCCATGAAGGATATTCTGGACCACTGAAGGAAATTCCTCCTGAGAGGTTCAACACTACTTCTGTGCCAAAATACTATCAGTCCCCCTGGATAGAAGCCATCAGCAATGACCCAGAGCTGTTGGAGGCTTTATACCCTAGATTGTTTAAGCCTGGAGCAAAACCAGAGCTGCCTGACTACAGGAGCTTTAACAGGTAATTCAGGGAGGAGGCTGAATTTTACGCCATGGTAGAAATACGTATATTAAATGGAATTTTTTCGCCAAACTATAGGTAAAAAAAATAGTTCTCTCTCTCTCTCTCTCCCCAAAAATTAAAACCAGGGACCAAATACAAGGTTCGGTGTGTGGAGCCTGCAGGGAGCTGAATGAGATGTTATTTACACAGCAGCTGGTGTGCTGGGTGGTTTTCATTGGACCCTCTTGTTCTGTTGACATTGGTTGGAACTTAGAACTATTTTTAGAAGCTTTAAAAACCATCCAGTCTGTGCCTCCCACTTTTATTCATCTTGTGCACAATATCTTCTTTTATTAAAGTCACAAACTTTTTTTTTCCTAAATGGCTGCTGTTTAGCTCCAGCTGACTAAGCCAAACCTAAAAAACCACCAAAAAAATAAAAACAAACAAAACAAGCTGCTTGGCAATCTACTGCCATAGAAATGGGACAGTATGGCAGTGTAAATCTGTAGGAAATTGTCAAGACCATCATCTCCATTCAGCATGAATGGAATCAGGTGAACCTAAATTATGGGTGCGAGGAGGGGAAATACAACGATGTAGTATTATATCATGGCATTGCAGAGCCTCCTCTAAAACTGCTTCACAACAACTATTTGCCAGATGAACAGAGTGCCAGATGAACAACATATAGCTACTGACCTGGAGGAAGAACTAGGAAACTGTGCCATGTTCCCCTCAGAAAATGATAGGAGAGATACTGATTGGAGAGGTCATGTGACCATGACTGCCACCATGGGAACAACAGCTGTACAATTTAGCTATGATGTTTACTAGCACCACATTAAATCTGATAGACATAGGTAGAGAGACAGCAACTGAGTGCCATGCTGCTATTATTGGGAAAGGGAAGAAGTAAGGGCTGCACGGTAGCAGAATTGATATAAACATGTGCTCTAAGGTCTGGCTGGTATTCAGTGGTGTCTTCTGCAGCTATTCAGCCTCCTCGGGGAGATTAAGCTCTGTCTGTTGCCCATTGCTCATCGCTACCAGTCTTGTTTTTCCACGAGGATGAAGTGGTGCAACTGTCAGATCATCAGATTCTTTAGCATCTTTTGGGAATTTGTACATGGGAAGAGTTAATATCGTCCCTAATAGCTGTTATTACAAATTGAAACCTGCAACTGAAATTCAGATTTTGGTCTTATATTTGATCCAGGAAGTTAGAAATGATAAATTCAAAATACAGAATGATGTAATCCTTCATATTTTAACTAATAACATATCCTGCACCACCTGGAAAAAAAAGTACCAAACTATGCCAGATCGCAAGAGGCTGTTGAATGTGACCCTTAGTCACAATTAATGCAGAAAGTATCTAGCTAATTGGTTTCTTTAATTACAATCCTGAATAAGTGCAAATGATAAAATATTGAACAGATCAGTTCTGATGTCATAATGACATCATTGTGTTAACTAGTATCAGTCAGGGCTTTCAATTCCATAATGTCACTCCAGGAAGAACCACTTTCAGGGTTTGGTAATTCCAAATACATTGCAACACATAGATACATTCACCATTAATCAGTAGAAGGTAAGAAGGAGCAGGGTTGATGGCATGCCTGATGCATGAGACTCCAAACATGGTGTTCAGATTGTTCTTAGTCCATTCAGCTATATTTGTTAAAACGACATTCTCTGACATTAGAGCCCAAATTTAGGATCCTTTCAGAATTGTTTGCTCAAGTACCACTACCAATGAAATCAATGGGACTTCAATGGAAGCTTTTCCTGACCAAGAAGTGAGCTAGGCAGGTTGACAAGTTCCAGAGGTGTAGCTGTTTCAGTCTAGTTTAGCAAAACAAACAAGGAGTCTTGTGGCACTTTTAAAGACAGGTTGAATAAGACTCGGACCCGGATGACTTTCAGTCAGGACAGAGGTGTATTGAAGCAAGAAAAGGATTCAGAACTTTTTGTGTGTGGAAATGTATCGTTTACCTCTTCCAGCAATACCGGGCCCAACCTTCATCACATGTCAATGGGAGTTTTACCATTGACTCTAATGGGAGCAGAATCAAATCTCAGGAATTAATATAGCTAATAATCTGATTTGGGGTTGGTTTACACAACAGGAGTCTGGCAACACAGGTAAGCCCACCATTGAAGAGGCTGTGGCAGCAAAAAGCAGCTGAAGTTGCCTCTCTGCTATAGGTTTATAGACAGCCAGTGCAGTTCAAAATGCACGTGGTATGCAGTAGAGTGCATGGTCAGGTGACTAGAACACACTGGCTCAGAGAATATCTTCAGCATATTCTGCTGGTAAGGATCCTGTGGAGCTCCTAGTGAAAACTAGAGGTACCCCACTCTAAGAGACAATCTATAGGAAAAGGTAAAACAAACTGCTTTTTTTAGAGATGAGTCCCTGGTGGGACACTTGGAGAGTTAACTGGCACAGAGGCAAGAATGTCAGATTGGAAGAATCTATCAAAAAATCTGTATGGAATAGACAATATGAATTATTTTTGCTGATTAGTTTATAATAGAAAATTAATTTAAGCTCTTCCTTGCATCCTCTTTCCAGAGGGGAAAAATGTCAAAAATAGAATTATAGATGACAGGTAAAGATTTGCAGCTTGTTTGCATACGACAACAAGCAGGTTTGACCGGTTCTTCCTCTCCAGCTAGATCAGTCCTTGCTCAGGCCTCTCCCTTCACAAAATCTATTGCTTCTAAAACACTAAAGGAATCCAGCCCATCTGGCTACTGCTTTGCTTTATTGATTTACAAACCTGGTTCTTTTCCTGAAAAATACGAAATGCCTCTTGCCAAGTGTTTAGTGCCCTCAACTTGCAAGAGGCAGGCACTGTCCTGGCACAGTCTATGCCCCAAAGAGCTTACAATCAAATAAACTAGAGAGACACAGGACAGCGGAAAGTGTATAACGCACAAACAGAGAGCAGTAAACATAACATTAGTAGCATGACTGGTTTATTTATTGCGGCTAGGTTTAGTTAGGAGGGAAGAAGTTAAATTAAAAGGAAAGTGAAGTGACAGGTGACATTTGAAGGGAAGGGGGTGAGGGGGACGGGCTGGGAGAATAAGGTAAGAGGGAATGAAACTGAGGAGAAGAGACTGTGAGGACGGGGGAGGAGAGGGTTGAAGCAAACAGACAATTGGCACAGGCAAGAGAAAGTCTAGTGGAAACTTTAGCTAGGTCTCTGAATGTCCAAAAGTTCCTGCAACTCACTGGTGTCTCTGAATGATTTCTCTCTGTAGTTTTTTCCTCCAAGGTAGCCTTGTGGGGGAAGGAGCATCACCTGAGTCCTAGAGTATGTCTTCAATGATGATGGCAAATTTGCCACTGTCAGATTCATTTATCTGGATCAACTGAACAGAAGTGAAGACTCACTCAACTGATTAGGAAGTCAATTCAATAAACTACCTCCCTAAAACGCATAGTGCTAGGTCAACAGCTACACATTTCCCATCAGTGCAGTGTAGGGGAGACAGTGCTTAGAAGAGGAATTAGGAAGTCAACGTAAATTATGCAAGCTACTTTGCATAGCTTGTATAACTCCCGTCAACTGCCACTGAATTTCCCCATAAATATAGACCAGGCCTTAGTTTCTCCAGAAAGAGTGGGTGTGTAAAGGACAGATCTTCACAGCTCTAAGCAGAATGGTCAAGAGATTAAAGAACTCTGGATAAATGAAGATTTTTTTAAATTACTTTAATATATAACTATAGTAGCTAAGATAGCATAGTTAAAAACATTCTCTCTCAATCTGTCAAACTCCAAAAATATCAAATACAATTTCTCTCCTTTATAGGGATAATTTAATAATGATTTTAGAAAGAAAGAAAGAAAGAAAGAAAGAAAGAAAGAAAGAAAGAAAGA
>ML685791.1:11420021-11459790 GCA_007922175.1 Pelusios castaneus
AGAAAGAAAGAAAGAAAGAAAGAAAGAAAGAAAGAAAGAAAGAAAGAAAGAAAGAAAGAAAGAAAGAAAGAAAGAAAAAGTGCACATATAGAGCAGGGGCTAAAAAATACATGCATGTGATATTTTTAGATCATGCATCACCTTTTTAGGAATATGCAAAGTGGCTATTAAACAACCCCCTAAACTTCCTGGTGCCACTGCCTGGAACTAGCATGGTCTCTCCTATAATGTGTAATGACTATTTGGAATTTTTTAGGCAATGGTTTTGGGTTATAGACAATGAATCAGAGCTCAGATTATATGCTTAGTTTCCAAACAATATAGGGCATTCCAGCACCCTGTCATCATACAAGTTACTGATGCCAAGAAGGACAGATTAAAATTTATTAGTTAATTACTGTACTCTCTTTTATGCAGATCATCATGTATTTCTGCATAGCATGCAGGTATGTGTTAATGCAGGATCCAGCTAGGACAGCTTGTGTATAGCAGTTATTAAGTTTTGCAAGATCAAATGATATATAGTGAATTTTCATAAAATACACAAATTTGAATGTGTTATCTATACCTATGTGTTCTACATATAGACAGAATTATATGTTAATTAAATGGAAGCAATTATTTCATGATACAAAATATAAAATATCAAAGTCACAAACACAAAATTAACATTATACTTTTGTTAACTTACAAATCCATAAACATTAAAGAATACATGAACATTAATATGAGACTGTACCTTTTAATTAGAGCAGCAATTAAAATGATCATTATTTCACAGTATCATCTAGGTCACTGAACTCACTTTGTGCTGATTACAAAGTAATTATTTTTAATCAGTAAGATACAGTATACAATTTGACATGTGTAACCTGGAAGAAAATTTCCAGATTCACTTATACAGCCACTGTGTGTGAAGAATTCCCACTACTTTCAAAGAAAATCTGGTGTGTGCAATGGCTGCTGCTACAAAATCTGGTCCTTTATATATCAAAAGAATGGAGTTTTGGAGCCTGAACAAAAATGCACCCTCTATTTCCACTGAGTGTGGATGATCAGAACCTTTCACAAGGCACTTATCACCAGGATCAACCTATGGAACAAGACTTGTCCCTTCTGGTGATATACATAACTGCAAAATTTCAGTGAATAATCTTTATACATTACAAAGAGTAGTCTAGTTTCTAGTAGATCCTTCCCATTGGGTTTGTTTATTTATTTAGATACTCTGTTGAATTTTGGAGTTTACTTCTCTGGCAGTGGGTATTGTTTTGTATTGTTTTGTCATACATAACCTATTGAAAATTCCAGTAGAATCTTCAATTGCTCTCTCTTGGTTTCTGCCGGTGTTCATTGATTTGTTTTGGCCTGCCTTGGAGGACTAGTAGCCCCAGACGAATGGATCCATTACTTTGTATCAAATCCAGAAAACCAAGTGAGCCAACTAAAAATTCTGAGTTTTCAGCTGGAATTCACTTGCATGTGCCACTATTTATGTGGTTGTGTGGCAACTAAGAATCAAGGTCTAGTTAACAAATCTTAATCACTTCTTTACTAGCCATAACTATATCCCAAGAAAGCTATTTGACCCAAAGATATTGCTGCATTTGGTACAATTTATTTCTGTTTGGTCAGGTTTGCTTACACATGGGATTCTGGAACAGCTAAGGGAAAATGCTCAGTCGAGTACAAAAGAAATACAACTTCTATGTGGAAATATTGTTTTAAAGTATTTGCAAATACATTTAGCCAGGTATGCATGCAAAGTGTTTCTTATCTTTTGCTTTTTCATGCTAATCACCACAAGAACATTTACTTTCAAATAACATTAAAAATACTGGCAGCTGATAATGGGCTAGATTTGGCCTGCGTTGAAACCCAGGCAGGGCCTTTGAGGTACAAAGTCCACTTCAGAGAGAGAGTTTCAATGGCAACGTCATTTTTCACTAATTTAACTAAGCCAGTTTCTAAACCAATTTAGTTAAATCAATACAACTCTTGTGAGTAGATCAGGTCATCGTTAATCCACTGACTTCAGCATCATTACCTCTGATTTATAGCAGTATGAGATCAGAATCAGGCCCTTACTGCTTTAATTCACCATCTTGATGTTTGTAATACACACCAGAAAGTAGAATAGAATATGTCTAGAAGAAAACATGTTCTGACTCTCACAACAGTAGGGGAAGAGGCTGGAGCATACACAAAATCTATTATTCACAAAGTAACTTCAGTGACTAAATCAGCAATCATCAGGCACTTACTTCATTACAACTTATTGTTCAATCATTTTTTCATCCAAATATTGGGTAACTATGACTATAAGAGAGGCTGAGAATAAGCACATATCTAAAAGGGAACAAAAAAAGGGGCACTGAAGACAATTCCCAACCCCCTTCCCCCACCCCCAGAAAATCAATATTTTTTTTCAAAAATTTTTCAAGAGAAATCAAGAAACTAGGAATCATATTACTATACTGGAAAAAAAAGTCATAAAAATCAAAACAAAAACAACATCATTCTTTTTCAGCTCCTGGAGCAAAAGAAAAATGGGTATTGTTAAAAAAAACATATTTCACTTTTATTTTTCCCATCATCACAGAGTTGCCACTCCATTTGGTGGTTTTGAGAGAGCATCAAAGCTGGTTAAATTCAAGGTGCCAGATTTTAATCTACTGCTGCTAAACGATCCCAGGTTCATGATCCTCGCTAACCCTCTTTCTACCAGAAGGTCCTTCAACAGGACTCCTAAGGGATGGACGTCTGAGAATATTCCCATCATGTTCATCCAGCCTTCGGATTCTAATACTCTTCCAGAAACAGACGACCTGTGAAAGGGAAACTTGTTTTACATTTGGTATAGAATGCTGAAAACCGACCACAAGAATCAGTGTGTTATTATTTTGACTTTTAATAGATGCTACTTGCAAACAACCTTCCTTAGTAGCTGAAGTCTAATGAATAACTTCTGATAGAGTATTCCTTTTCATGAGTTTAATTTCATCTACTGACCTAATATCAATAAAATAATTTGACAACTATTCATTGAAATATTTTTCACTGTCGTCTGTCTCCAAATTTTACTTTTCACTTTTGTTCTTTAAAGAAAACTTGATGTTGATTCAACCCTTTGCAATGCCATATTAACAGCAGTTGTGATGAGGAAAAAATGACTGGTATCATGGCATTCCCTGCCTACTCTAGTCTGAGCAGTTCCTCTTGGTGAAACCACCTCAGATTTATTCAGTATATTGTCTGTACTACCTGTTGATCCTGGGATTTGGAAATGAAGCTTGGGCTCCAATCTCACTCCCACTCAGGTTAAAAAGCAAGCTTTGCTTTTGGCTTCAGAGAGAGCAGACTTATGGCTTGTGTTTTGGCTACCTCTGTTGTCAATAGTAAATTTACTTGACCAAAGAGAGATGATGCTTTAAAGATATCAGCATGCCAGGGCACAGCTTTCAGGCTGAACTCTGTTCTCCTGATCTTTGAGACTTTTTCCTCTTATATTTTACATTACGTTAATTTTGGGGAGAGAAGGGTTTCCACTGAATTTTCTCATTTGCTGTATTTAAAAGAAATAAAATGAATTGGAACTTAATCTGTGGCTATTTGGATTGACACCCCCAAAACCCAGGCCATGTGGAACTCAAGTTGCTCTTACCCAGACTCAAGAATTTAGGCCACATCCCACTTGAACTGGCCTCCCAGTTTAAGACACCAATGTTCTAAACTGATCTCTCATTTTAAAGAGAGTTAATAGCAAATTCTACCGCAAATGCATATTAAGCAGTGTGGCAATGCATCTCTATCACCATGTCAGCCTCTGTGGTTCTCCCTCTGATAGGGTTGGTGCTGGAATAAAATCAGTCCTTCTCTGGAGGTTTCTAATTCTTAATGGAGGTTAATTTACAACCACAAGATAGACTTCAGGATTGGCTTGAATGGTTTTCTTAAGCAAAATCCCCAGCACACACAAAACCACACACAAACCCCCCACATTTCCATGTTCCAGCCAGGGCACTGTCTTTTATTATTGGGTTCTTGGTTGCTAGTCCCTGCCCAAACAGTAGTAAACTCAATATTTCCCCTACAGAAAGGAGAACAGCACTCCTCCAAGAAGAAATATTTTCTCTCTGCTGTCAATTTTCTCTAGCTTCTTTCTTGTCCCTCCTCTCCTCTCTCTTTTTCTCTCATTGGAAGGAGTTTTTAAAGGTCACCAGCACCACTTAGTTAGGCTCAGGTGTCCCTAATTAACTTGAAACTTTTTAGCTCATAGGAACAAGGGCTTTAACCATTCTAAGATTGATACACTTGCCCTCAACTGCCTTCCGATAGCTGTCTGGTCCAAGTTTGTTATAGCAGGCCTAATTTTAATATTATGGCTTCCTTTTTTTCAATGTTCTTTAACTTCTTAGATCTCAATGAGATCTATAAATCAAGCCCAGTTTGATATTTTTACTTTCCTCTATATTGGAGATATCCATGCCCAAATTTACTAATCTAAATATATAGGGAAGGGTACATTGGTTTTTTTTTATTCATGCTGATTCAGTAATGAATGAATGAATATTGCCCAAACTTAAAAAAAAAATCATCTTTGAGCTGATATAAAGAATGGAAAATTTCAGGTCAGAAGGAATTTGTGTGACAAATTTATGTGCAATAGAAAGAGATGGTTAGAATGGAACTTTAATTATAGGAAGCACCACTTGTGCTATATATATGTGTGTGTGTAAAAAGTATACAATAGTTATAAGAAAGACAGTATGGTGGCATAAGTTACCGTATAAACATTTTACCTGCATGAGTTTGAGGTGGGTCTGTTATTCACAACTTCAAAGTCATGAATGAGTGAAATGCTTATGCTCAATGAGTACTAATGAAATGAGATAAGTCATTTTCTCAAATGAGCATCTTGCTTGAGAAATCCTTCCCTAACCCTTCCACAGCCATAATGTATATTTGTGTGAGTGGCTTTTTTCTGTCCAGTGTAGAACTGAACTTTATTACAGTGCATAGGAATTTTCTTGCATGTGATATAGTAGTAAACCCTCACATTTTAGAAAAATTGAGGATTGGGCTGAAAATAAGATGATATGATCTAGGATACTCACATAAATGGATAAACTAAGCAAGAAAGTGCCATTTTTACAGTGTCATTTTTCAGGTTACAACTGCATTTTAGTAAGAGGCAAAATATCAATTTAATATTGATTTTTAATTAATTTTATCTTTTGTTTGGGAAGGACACAATATGAGCATGTTATATTTTTAAATTCACAATATGGTAGCATTACATTTTGAATGGAGAATGTCAGTTTTACTGAATAAGCTGTGAATTTTGGTTCTATCTAGCTCTCTTTTAATGTGTACTGAATCCATTCTTAAGTGGCTCATGATACATGCAACTCCCATTAGCTTTCTTGATAATAAATACATGGGTTCAGATCCCTGTTTTTCTTGTGCAATCAGCTCATGTGTATAAAGTTTTACAAGATCCCCAACCATGTACAACTCCAAGCTTTAGATCACAATTAAGCCCCATCTATATGAGGTGGCAATTGCTAGGTAAATGAAGTGCATCAACATACAACTTTTTCAAACTTTTTCTCTAACTGATGGTGATGATCCATAATGACTTTAGCTACAAAAGTAAGTTATTCAGCAAGGATCACATGTGAGGTAAAGAGTCACATAATAAGACGTGAAACAGGGAAATTGCAAGGCTTAAAAGAAAGTTAAAGAATAACCACAAGTGAATACTTTTAACATTGGAAAGAGCTCATGGAGATACATTTCCAAATGAATTAAAGCCTACCCTCCATTTTTGTAGTTGTAATATACACCTACAAAAATTGCACAAGCATTTCAATTAGGCAGGTAGCTTGGGACACAAATTCTCCAATTTCTTGCTTGTAACTGATTTCGTGGTACACAGATAGACACAAATTCTACAGGTGCCAATTGCATCTAGCAAATAGAGGCTGGGCCTTAGCCCTTTTGAAAATTTAACCTCATGCAGCCTAGGAGTTAGTTATTGTATTTATTGTTCATAGCATATAATACTGATATGAACAATGATTCTGAATATGAGTTCTCCAAGTCTGTACGTGTCACTAAGAGACTAGTGGTAAAGTAAATAATGAGAAGCATTACAGCCATCTTTGAAGGAATCAGAATTGTTAAATAATTGGACCAGCAGATGACAAACACATTTGAAAGCACCAAATTGCAAAATAATTAGTCTTTGAGTGTGGATCAAGTCAGGGGATTAGGCACTAAATAAAAAAATAATCCAGCATCTTGATCAGGAAAAGGATTTGCAAATTAGTGATGAAAGTCATAGAAATCACCAATTTAATGTACAGCTACATTTGTTAACTGCAGCAGAAGAGCAGGTCTTCTCCAACCCCTGCAAAATCATACTTTGCTAGGTCTCAAATGTGCAAAATGATCCACTTGCATGGATCTTTACTGTGCAGCATCCTATTAAAGTAAACAAAACTCTGTACCTGTATAAAGGTCCACTCAGGGATCTTCAATAATTTGGAGTTTTCATTGACCTCGTTGGCTCTGGTTTGGGCATTTACTTTATGAGGCATTTGCAAGATACCACTGAGATGCTACATGCAGTTACCATATCACTGGAGATATTTTATTATCTTTGGGATGTAAAAAAGGGTAATGCAGAAGAATCTAAATCATGAGTCAAGAGTAAGGATTTGGGTTTATCCTTGTTGATAAAGGGATAGCCTTGAAATGACAGAATAAAAGTTTCCAGGGACTGGCAAAGTCAAGAGAAACTTTTTTTTTTAAAATTGTACTTCTAAAACTAAGAAATATGTCTTACAAAATGGATTAAATGGGGAACTGAGGTACAGCTGCTTTATGCATAGGTAAACAACTTTAAGGAATAACTTACTATCAAAGGTGACGGAAGCAGAACACAAATGAGACTATAAGGGTGCGTCTACACTTAGAAATTAAGTCAATTTAAGGAGGCTTAAGTCGACTTAATTTACTCCACGTCTACACTGGGCTTTCCTTAATTCAACTTAGGCTGCTCTTTAAGTTGAATTAAGGAAAAGTTAGTTCGAATTAATAACACCTTGTTTTAATTTGAACTAGTGCTTAAGTCGACTTTATTAAATCGACTTAAGCCAGTGGAGATGCGGAGTAGTGCCTAGTTGGACCTTTTTAAGTCGACTTAAAATGTTAAGTCAACTTAATAAGGCCAAAAAGGGGCCACGTCTACACTTGAAAAGTTAAGTCGACTTTTGTTAAGTCGATTTAATAAGGTCCACTTTAAGTCATCTTAAAGTCGACCTTATTAAGTTGACTTCATAAAGTTGAC
This sequence comes from Pelusios castaneus, assembly GCA_007922175.1. Lineage (NCBI taxonomy): Eukaryota > Metazoa > Chordata > Testudines > Pelomedusidae > Pelusios > Pelusios castaneus. Next base: position 11,427,379 of record ML685791.1, read on the forward strand.
CTAACTTTTCAAGCGTAGACATAGCCTAAGACACTTAACATTTGTTTCCAGAAAAGGAGGGGATAATAGGCTATGATAAAAATGTAATAAGGTGCGGAAGTAAGGACACATGTCTAGAAGTTAAACTTCATTGAAAGGCAATTGAACTACATTAAATTACTTCCTAATATTACTTTTTCATGTCTGTAGTTGTTGTATTTGCCACAGAGAGGGAAGGGAAGGTATTCTAGAAGATAATTTCTGTGTTAAAAAGTACTCAACACTCATAATGTTTAGGAAAAATGGTATTAAAAATGTCATGGGTAGGTCAACTAAATGCTTCTGTTGTTTGCATCAGTGAGACTCTGTTATACCAAACTCACATAAACGACACTCATCAGGAGTCCAATTTTCAGTTGGGGGCTCCTCCATAAGACAGCCAAATCCTTCATTTGGATGAGGGTACTTAGGAATTTACATTATAAACATACACAGCTAAGTGCTACTATGAGCATCCAAATGTGCAATTAGGACATTGTATTAAGGACCTTCTATATTCTGGATGATATTTTGACCCATTTAAAGTCAACAGCAAAACTCCCAGGGGGAGGGGATCCACAAAGGGATTTAGACACTGCAACCTTGAGCATTGCCCCACTACCTTTTTAGGCATCTAGAAAATCACCAAAACAATACTGCAATCCACAAAGCCTGAGTAAGGTACCTAGGCTCCTATACCATGAATGGGAAGAGATAGGCACATTAGAATGTTCCAAAGGGGTAAGCTGTATTAGTCTAGTTCAGCAAAACAAAGTGTCTGATGAAGTGGGATTTTCTCCCATGAAACCTCATGCAATAAATAAGTTTGTTAGTCTTTAAAAGTGCCACAGGACTCCTTGTTTGTTTTGCACATTAGAATGCAATCCACAATGCCAGCATGCTAGACAGGAGACAGCCAAAACTAGCCAATGGAGATGCCGATCAGAGAGGATGTGTGTATTAAGCACCATCCCACTCATGGAGATAGATGCCTAAGTCTGGTCTGCAGGGAGGTGATTATTTCTGCTTCACTCCATGAACCAGCAGAAGACAGGCATTCAGCCACATGAGGGGTTGAAACAAAACAGTCAGGGAAGAAGGAAGACAAGCTATAACCTTTAGCTTAGTGGATTGGGTACTAACCCAGGATGTGGGTGACTCTCTGGTCAAATCCCATTTTCTTCTTTCACCCACATCAGAATATTCCATTGCCTAATGGTTACAGCACTCACCTGTGAGGTGACAATTCCTCTTCAAATCACTTCTCCTTACCAGGTGGAAGAGGGGGAGAGCGTGAACTGGAGGGTTCCTACACTCTGGATGAGTAATCTGTCCTCTAAATCTAATGCATAAAGGAATTTCTCCTCCTCTTTCTCCCACTCCTGTTTGTTTTGTGTGACCTCACCAGAGAGGTCCAATGCAATAGGTAGTCTGTGAGCACACTCTCTGACTGAGCCCCCGCATACTATTCTGGTGGCTGAATGCATGTCTTACCTGGTTTGTGAATTGTTCTGGGGCTTTCACAGGAAATATGTAGCCACATACATAGAATGAGACACCAGTGTGCATTCTAAGAGGCATTCACATAGGTGCCTGGGGAACTGCTACTGCAAAAAGTTAGGTGTCAAATGAGTTTAGGCACCTAAAGGGTTAGATGGCAGCTCAGCAAGAGCTTGTGGATTGCAGTGATGCCTAAAAATGGCATTAGGGACCTAAAAAGCTTCATGAATTGCACATCCATTGACTAAAATGGGATAGGATTTCACCCTCAACGTCCTATCTATAGATACTAGAGAAATGAAGTTAGAAATCAGATTACTGTATATCAAAGGCACTAGTTATTTATGGATATGAAAGTTACATATATTATATAAAGTTTACAGCACAATTGCATTTACTAACCTTACTACACAAAGTTTACCTGCTATAGTAACAGGGGAAGACTGCTTTTGTCCAACTAAAAGACAAGGCTCAGACAAGGCCTCAGGAAACCAAGACTCTTGTTACACGCTGATTTCAGGCAAGACATTTAATCTGTTTGTGCCTCAATCCCCCCCATTAATAAAATAGGAATGATGATAATAATACTTCCATAACTCATAAGAATATTGTGAGACTAAATGCAATAATATTTGTGAAAGGCACTGAAATCCCTAAATCACTTATAAGTAGCAGTGAATAAAGTGAGCCAGCTATTCTTTCAAAAAACAAATAGAGACCAAAATGTTCAATAGGGATTGCAGAAAGAACATTCTGAACTCTGCCAAGTTAGGAGGTGACTGTACCAACAGACTTATTAATGCAGGAATTTCTTCACACTGCTGTTTCTGAAAGACAGAATTTAGCACATTTTCTAAAACAGTTATTTGTTTTTATTTAACTTCCAACAGGCAATATTTTAAATACCCTTTTTTCTTATGAAAATAGATGCAAATAAACAATAACAAAAGTACCTACAAATATTTCCTTCTTTTCTATAAATGTAGAGGCCTTCTTGCAACAGAATTGATGCATTTCCTCTGAGGTAGGAGGAGGTAAAGGAACGAGCAGAATTTAAGGGGACTATATAGAGGAGGAGGAATCCCTGGGTGGCACAGAGATCAGTCCCAGAGATCAGCTTGCGTGGTAGCACACCACATCTATTGATATTCAGTCCTTCTAAATCCCATAATGGAGATTTTAGTGGCTGTGGAGAAGCCAGGGAGACTCTTTTCACTTTCCCAACACTGATTTCTCCAGTACAATTAATGTACCATCACACTCAAGATTCTAGTAAACTACCATGAAAGATTATTTCTACTCATTTGAAACTATGTGTTAGCCATAAACAATATTTGAAATGCATCAGGGATGGGCCACTGTAAATTCAAAGCTGGGCCACTGTAAGCCATAAACGATCACAGATGTTATCTCATCAGGGGAGGTCAAACTAAATGAAAGTGTTTCCCCCTTTCCTTAATTCTGATAGCACTGGGTCATTCCTTGAATTCGTAGTCTGAGCACTTTTGATAGTTTCAAGAAAACAAAAAACCAAGAATATTTAGTTCAAATAGAAGGTTACAGCAGGTGTTTATTTCTGAACTAAACCGGAATATGCTTGTTCTGTGCTATAGTTCTGCAGTGTTTGAAATGTATTTTGCTGACTGGGGATGATTGGGGAGAAAGCAATGCTGAAGCCAGAACATAAAGGAAAACACAGAGTGAAGGAAAAATCACAGACTGATCATATTTCATGGTACTTCAGTGAACAATAACATACAGTGAGGGCAGAAACAGCAGGGGAAGGAGAGTAAAAAGCTAAAGAATAGAAAAGGGAGCATAGTTTTGGTTTGGGAATGAAAACATGAACAGGAGGAAATTGCCCCAAACCTGATACCAGTGCATTGCTTTGATAGGAGAGTACATAAATTATCAAGGACCTGATGTAAATTTGGCAATCTCTGTGGACGAAAAGGCAGCAGCATTCCAATACTCTTCTCACAGCACCTGTATCTATTAACCCTCCTTCCTCGGTTTAAGATTAACTTTGTGAGTGTATATATGGTGTCCATGAGTACATGCATCTTGCCACAGGTTAATGAAAAGTGAAATTTTCTGCAAAAACCTTAGGGCCAAGATTTTAAAAAATGGTTCCCTAGAGTTTAACTGTAAACTCTATATTTAAATTTCTAAACAAGGGGCTAAGCACTTGGCAGTCAGCGGGCACTGTTGGTTATTCAGTTTGAAAATCAAACCATTTATTTGGATATCTAGATATGGATTTAGGAATCCAACTTTAGGAATCCATCTTTGAAAATCTTGGCCTATGTTTCTTATAAAATAGGAAATAAATAAATGAAATTAGCTACTGTCAAGATAGAATAGGTACTATGTGGCTTAGATACCACAAGGAGAGGTGGATTAGAAATACTTAAAATAGTCATGAATAAACAGACAGGGATATAGCGACAAAAAGAAAATTCTGCTCAGTTACATCAGTGTAAATCCAAGACAACTCCAATAAAGTTAATAAAATTATTTTAGATTTATACTGGTATATTTGAGAGAAGAATTTCACCCTAAGATTGTGCAAAGGACATTAACAGATGCGAACTGAATAATCAGATGTTTTAATACTTGTTTTACATGCACCAACACAGTTATGCAAGTGCAAATCAGAGTAGTTCTATACATAAAAAATATTGGCTGTATTCTATAGGCTATATTGTGGACCCTTTGAAAATTAGCAGAGGTGTCAAAAAGACAACAGCTAAACTCTCAGAGGTGATGTGCACCTACAATTCTTGGTGGCGTAATTGCTGAGTTGCTTGTGCATTGTTTACCTTGTCTGTACTCTGACACACTCCAGCTGACTGTTGCCTGAGTAAGGAGGAAGTAAAAACTAAGTAATTTTTTAAAAATTGAGTACTAGATGTTTCATTCCTCACAAGCATAACAGATACAGCAAATGAAGAGTTTTTAACATACTGCACAGTGGTTGGTATTAAAAATGAAGTATTTACTAATTGTTTCCACACTGTTGTATCTGAGATATTTAAGATATTTTTTGTTCTTAATTTGGGCTCAAATGTTGACTTTCTAATTGTGACCATTTTATTAGTCACAGTATTTTTTATTGACTGAAAACTGTTCGTTTTCACTTTTTGTTGCTTTTCATCCACAAAATTCAGTTTAGCAATGCAGCTGGCTTAAACAGTTGTATGTACCAAAATAGGCTCTCCAGGACAACTACTTCTACCTCTTCAGTGTTTCAGTTCCCTTGCCAATGTCCTAAGAGAAAGCACCAGATCAGAACAAAAATGTGCAAGGATCACATAAAGATGATGTAAGCAAAACATATGATATTGAATTATTCAGGTTTAATGCAAAGATCACACCTAATTAAGGACACTTTCAAAATATAATGTCTGATCCTTGCATGCTTGCATCATCTTGCACATCTGACAGTACGCGATTTTAAGAATTAATTTAAAAAACAAAGGAACTTAAAATGTGTGAGTCTTCTGATTGCACTGTTCCTCCATAAAAGTAGACTGTCACATTGGAAACTGGTTATTTGGGGGAAATCATTCATTTCCAAGTTTTATGGAGCCCTTTGCTGCTAAGAAATTAGCACAGGCGTGCACAGGCAGATCTCGTTCCAACTCACTATCCTCAGTAATCTGGAACAAGAAAGAAAACCCATGTTTTTCATCCTCAAGAGTCAAGACAAAATTTTAGATGACTTCAGGGAAACCGCTCCTGGCATTATGCTAGGTATTTTCATAGAAGTTAGCTGAGTTGATAAATAAACTGGAGAAATATTAATAATCAGGCTGGTGTAAGATGAAACAAATAAAAGGAAAAGCAAAGTTTACTGTGTGTTTGCTGTTATGTCTAAAGGGAAGTAAGGAGAAAGAACAAAGGGAGTGAGTGTTTCTGGTAGATGAAAGCTCTCCTGTGATCCTCCATGACTCAAAACCTGCTCTTCCCTTTACTCCCTCCCACCTTAGAAGAAATGCACATTTTGCGGGGGCAAGAGAGCTTCTACACCCATAGAAAAAGGGGAAAGATTTGTAGCTACCTTGATTATTGATTATTTGTATCTATTTTCACAAGGAAAAGTATATTTAACATATTGCCTCCTGTTGAAGGTTAAATAAAATCAAGAAATCATTAAAGGTATGCTTGGCTTATTGAATTTTAAAAGATCTAGCCAAGCCCCTGATAAAAAGTAGCCAAGATGTCTTTATTAAGGCAAAATGTTTTGCGTCTCCTCTGTGTAAGCTGCATACGTTTGGAGGAAATGTACAGGCACCGAAACGCTCACTCGAATAGCAGAACTTTATTGCAATAAGATATAGGCACTGTTGAAATAAACATAAATGTTTCCTGGTACCTTTTTTACTTTCCAGGGCAGGGGTCTCTTTTTGGTACACTTTTTCCAAACTAGATTGGCCCTGAAATCCCTTTGAATTGGTCCTTTCTGAATGTCCAGTGTACCCAATATACAGGAAAAGACACTCAGACATGTTGAGAGTCTCTCCATTCTTGTATGGTGGCCTGTGTGTAACTTGCTCTTTTTAATTCCCCTATCAGTTTATACGCTCCCATCTACTCTCATGTTTCCCCAAAGTGGTGCTGTTGTCCTGCCAGACTAGGGCCACAATTAATTTCCCCGCACTCCCCCTCCCACACACGCACAGTACTCCAGGTTGTAATTGTATCTCCTACTTTAACTTTCTCTGAACAAAACAGTCAGTTTAACATTGTTTTAAATATTCTATTGGGATGTGACTATCCCTATACTCTGCATAAATGAATGCTAACTCCAGTAACATGGTCACATTCTTCCACCGCCCTCGACCATGTATGCTAAAGGTCACATCTTGGTAATGACTACAGCAGAAAACCATTTTACCTTGTAGTACTGTTATCAGTTTGTACCACTTATTCTAGTTAAAATTCTCCTTTTAGCTACTTTCAGGATTCCTGTGCCACCTGTGTCATTCTCAGTCTGAATTGCATTGAAGGTTGTATTAAAATTCTCCAGACTGAAAAATGGCAGGGACTCTTATAGATATACCATAATTAAAGGCCAATAGATTTCATTTCTGCCGAGTAGAAAGATCAGAAATTAAATCTCAAAGATCAGAAGTTTAAAACAAACTTGTATTAGAAAAAAGAAAAAAGCAACAAAACAAGAATACACAGAGCAAAAGGGAAAGATAAGCAAAATATCAGAATACAGACCTAATCCCGCTTTGTGATCTGCAGGTTTTTTGTTGCATCCTAGTAATGCAGAACTGAGTGCTAATTGGATGCTAGCCGTCCTTTTGGACTGGAGAGAAAAAGCTGGAAACATGGGCGCTCGCTCAGCTTTCCACAACTAAGTGCAAACAGCCAAACGCGTGTTTAAACCCCAGACACGATATGCAGGGCTACGGCTCCTTCCCGCCTAGGCACTTAAGAAAACCAGGTGACGGTGACGCAGCCAACATTCTGTGGCGCGGCCCCGCCCCACAGCCACTCTCTGAAACTACGCATGCGGACGGGGTCCTACACTGCTAGACACGCCCACCCGAAGGACTCGCGATCTCCCCGGCTGAGGAAAAATTTTGATTGGTCGAGCCTGCTATACGTCACTACCCTGCTCTGTCAATCGCTTTCAAGGTATTTTCAATTCTCCTCCTCCGGCCCGCAACCGTTGGTCAAGAGAGCGCTCGGCAGCGCCTTCCCCACCTGCTGTGGGAGGGGGGAGGTTGATCGCCGCAGTTTGCGGAGGATCCGGCCTATGACAGGAAGGGGGGCGGGACGCGCTCTGCGGCCCCGCCCCTCTCCTCGCGCCGCCTTCGGGTCTGTCGGACACGAGCAAACAACCCACCTTAAGCTGCGGTCACGCGCCAGCCGCGGAGCGTTGGAAGAAAGTTACGGAGCCGAGGGCGGAGCCGGAGTCGCGGCCGGGCGAGGCGGGTTCTGCGTGCGAGACTTCCCGGGACGGGGGTGAGTGGGCCTGCGGGGTCTGGGTGGAGCGCGGGCGAGTAGCAGCTCTGGCCGGGGGCGTCTGGGGAGGGGGCTTGCACCTGCAGGAAGGGCAGGGCCGGAGCGGCGGGGAGGAAGGTCGGCTCTGGGGCGGCGCTTCGTGTCCCGGAGACTCGGCCGGCGCTCGCCCTGTTGCTGCGGGGGGAGGGGAGGCTGGAAGCTGGCGGGGTGCTCGGCGCTGTACGCGCCCGCGGGCAGAGGGGAACTGTCGAGCGTAGCCGCCTCCTTCCGCTCTGTGTGTGGGCAGGGCGCGGGGCTTGGCGGGCACGTTACACCGAGCGCCCCTCATCTGATTCATTACACCCCCCCACCCCCGTTAGCTTCGGCTTTCTCCCTTCTTCCCACCACGATTGAATCCGCCTAGTGCCAGCCCGACTGTAGCGTCTCGGGGCCAATATTTGGTATACAAGCCTGTCACGCCATCCTGCTTCTGGCCAGTCTTTGTGTTTCAAGTGGTTGGCCTCTCTCAGCGTCGGGGTGGGGGGGTGAGTGGGCAGTGTTGCACTGGTGGTATCATGAAGGGTTAAATGTTTCTCTGCTCTCTAAATTGAGAACAATGGGGTTTTTATCTTAAAACATATTCCAAAGAGGATGTTTAATATTTTACATGTTGTTGCAACTTGTATAAACAAACTCGTTGGTTTAGGCCACCTCCTAATGTGGTGATGACGGTAATGTTAAAGGAATACTAGTGCATATTTATGTATGTAAATGTGTAATGTAAAGTTCATGGGCATGTGACAGCTAGGTTAAATGTTAAGTAGTAGTTTATGGACCTGTTGTAAACAGTCTTTGAAAACAGGAAATGCAAGTACAGGTATAATGGGGTGGATTTCCACTGCTTGAAATTTGATCACTATTTGATCACTAGTAGCATAACATGCAGCTCCTAGAGTTTTTCCTGTATACAAAGAATGTTTCAAAATCAATATGTGACGTGCACACTGATTGCCTGAGATGTGGAAGTTATGTAAAATTGTTCCTTAATTGGACACTTAATATTCTAACAATGAGTCCTGTGGCACTTTTAAAAACTAACAAATTTATTTATCACACGAGCCTTTGTGGGAGAAAATCCCACTTTGTCAGATGCTTTGAAGAAGGGGAATTTACAGAATGGAAGGAAAATAAATGCAGGGAAGTGTAAATCATAGGATTAAGTCAGACTGTAAGTAGAAGTCATAGGATCAGGTCAGTCAACTGCTTTGATTTGCTGTAACAGTCTGACCTGAACCTATGACTTATGCTTGCAGTCTAACCTGATCCTGAGACTTTCCTGCATTTATTTTCCTCCCATTCTGTAAGTTCTCCATTTTATCTGATGAAGTGGGATTTTCTCCCACAAAAGCTCATGCGATAAATAAACTTGTTAGTTTTTAAAAGTGCCACAGGACTCCTTGTTTGTTTTACTGAGCTAGGCTAACGTGGCTGTCCCTTTGGAACTTAATATTCTGTGCGTTTCTCTTGTCTCACAAGCTTTACAGACTCTTTAAGAGCAAACATTTGAAATGTAATTGTATTGTCTGTTCTCTCTATAAAGCATACTTTTCCTCATTTAACTCAGAAAAGAATAAATGTAGAATCTGCTAAATATATTTACCTTAGACCAGTGGTCTTCAACCTGGGTGATACTGCCCACTAGTGGGCATTTTGTGATTTTTGGTGGGCGCTACAAACAATTTAATGAGTGTGGCAATTTATAAAAAGTAGAAATTTATGTAGATGGGTGGTAAACACTGCAAATGTGAAAATATTGAAAAACTGGGTGCTGGTCCAAAAAAGGTTGAAGACCACTACCTTAGACCCATGTAAAGACTTGTTCATTTGCTTAACTTTGAAGTTAGTGGGACCATTCAGAGTGTAGAAAGTTAAGCATAAATCCTTATTGATGCAGTTGCAGTGCTCTAACATATGTGATGAAGATGCTGTATGATGATGGGAAAGTGCTTTCTGATCAGGATAGCACTGGTGTGATTGGTGCTTAGGTCACTCTAACTTGTTTCTTTCAGAACAAAAAAGGAGTCTTTTGGCACTTTTAAAGACTAAAAAAATTATTTATTGCTTGAGCTTTTTCTCATGAAAGCTCATGCGATAAATACATTTTAGTCTTTTTAAAAATTCCTCAAGACTCCTAGTTCAGCAAAACAAACAAGACTAACATGGCTATCCTTTTGGAACATGTATCTTTCAAGGGTGCCTTTTTCACACTGCTGAATGACACAAGATTAAATCTACTTAAACAGTAACATAGAGCTACCTGTGTAGATTTAGGAAGTATCCACGAGTAATATTTTCTGCCAGTTTTGGTTGGCTTGGAGACTCCATCCCTTCTTGGTGAAAAATGACCTAGCTTCAATTATTCATGTCTCTATTACCTCTCTACTGGATTACAGCAATGTAGCGATCTTCACATGAAGCATTTAGTGCTTAGGAAACTCACATGCTACAAAATGCTGCAGCACATTTCCTTATTACAGTGGCTTACTGCAAACTCACCAAACCAGTTTTCCTCTCCCTACACTGGCTTTCCATAGAATATCAAATCAAATACACGTTTTTGGTCCTTACCTTCAAGGTGCTTCATTACATTGTTTCAGAGTATCTAAAAGACTACTAAAAACTTTAAATTGAAGAATGTGCTTGACAACTTTGTTCTTCTGGTGCAATGAGCCTTTCTGCAATAAGGGTGAACTTGTATCTGTGGGAGACAGAGCTTTCGTCGGGGCTGGTCAGTGATTATAGAATCATCTTCCACAGGATCTAAGAATCACCACAGACCTCACCATTTTCTGAAGTGCAGGACTCTTTTCTTTGACCTTGTGTTCTCTAGCAAACATAGCAACCTGTATCTGTCTGTATAAAAATCCAACCCCTCTCCCGCTTTACTCTGCAAATGCTGTGGAGAGGATGAGAGGACAAATGTGACAGTAGTCACGTTGCTTAATATAGTCACCACAGGGCTCGACAAAATTGGCTCCCAGCTAGGCGCCATCAGTTTTATTTTTGGTCACCAGAGGGTGCTCCTCCACTGGAGTGGAGCTAGGCTACAAACCCCGGTCACCATGGCAACCTGGCGCTCGGGTTTTCTTGAGTTCTGAGTCACCAGCACCATAGTTCAAAAACTGTCAATGATGATCCACTAGGATGCTATATAAATTGTTCCAGTAACTAATTACCTTCACTGTCAAAAATGTACACCTTATTTCCAGCTGAATTTTTCTAGCTTTTAGCTTCTGCTTTCAGCTGTGGAAGTGTTGTACTTTTCTCTGCTAGATTGAAGAGCACATCATTAAATATTAGTTCCCATAGCAATACTCAGATTATAATCAAGTTATCCTTCTCCTCTTTGTTACCCAAAGAGCTCACTCAAATTTAGCTTATGTCTGTATGGCAATACAACACCAATATCTGGCCCATGTCAGGTGAATCAGACTTGTGGGACTATAAATTGCAGTGTAGATCTCTGGGCTCTAGCACTAGCTTGGATGTCTAGGTTGCAATTTTATAGCCCTGCAAGTCTCAGTTAGATTGCATGGGTTAGCACAGGTGTTTTGTTGCACTGAAGACGTACCCTTTGAGTCTGTCACTATAAGGCATGTTTTTTAATCTTTCTCTGAACCTTCTCCAGTTGATCATCATCCTTCTTGAATTGTGTGACCTAGACCTGGACACGGTATTCTAGCAGTGATCACACCAGCCCCATATACAGAGATGAATAACTTGTTTGCTCCTATCTGAGATTTCCCTGTTTATGCATGCCATGTATTACATTCGTTCTTTTAGCCACGATGTCACATTGGGAGCCCATGTTCAGCTGATTATTCACCAGGAACCTCAATTTTTTTTCAATCATTGCTTCCCAGGATAGAGTTCCGCATTCTGTAAGTATGACCTACGTTTTTTGTCCTAGATATATACATTTAGTCATAAGCAAACAATATGCATTTTAATGTGACCAGTTTATCAAGCAATGCAGATCTTTCTGAATCAGTGACTTTTTCTCTTCCTTATTTACCATCCTTTAATGGTTGTCTTCTGCAGACTGTCCATGGTTATTTTGTTTTCTGGATCATTGGTAAAAATCTGAAATAGTGAAGAATTGATCCCTTGGGACCCCATTGGAAATATACCTGCACAGTGATTGATCATCCTTATTTAGTTACATTTTGAGGCCTGTCAGTTAGCCAGTTTGCAATCTGTTTAATGTGTGCCAGATGGGCGTGGCAGGCCTCTGAATCTAGTCACATGAATCCAGTCACATGACCAGAAGCTGCCTGAGATGTTCCAGTTGCTAGGTAACAAATGGAGCTGTGGAAAGGAGGAGGGGAGAGGTGATGTGATGAGGCCCGCCCATTGTAGTGTCTTGCAGTAGCACGAAGGTCGCTGCTGTAGCCCTGCTGCTGCTAGGTGCTGTGGTGGGCGGGCCTCATCTCCAAGTGGGTGGGCCCATCCATGGCTTCTGGTGCCAGGTTAATTTTACGTTCTAGTTTTTTAATCAAAATGTAGTGTAGCAAAGTCAAATGCTCTACAGAAGTCTGTTTTGTTAACACTATTACCTTTATCAACCAAACTTGTAATTTCATCAACAAGATATCAGGTTAGCTTGATAGGATCTATTTTCCATAAACGTGTGTTGATTGCCATTAATTACTTTACCCTTCTTTAATTCTTTATTATAGAGTTGATATCAGTTGTTCCATTAACTTGCCTGAGATCAGCTGGCAGGCTGGAAGGCCTATAATTAATCATCAGGGTTATCCTTTTTTATAATTTTTAAAAATTGGCATAACAATAGCTTTCTTCTCATCTTGGAACTTTCCCAGTGCTTCAAGATTTATTGAAAATCAGCAATAATGGTCTAGTGAGCTTCTCAACAGGCTCTTTTAAAACTCTTGGATGCAAATTATTTGGACTTGCTGATTTAAAAATGTCTAATGGTTTCTGTTCTGTTTAATGTACTCCAGAAATATTGGTGAAATACATAGACTATTATCACCATATGGTGAGACTACCATTCCTCAAATATAGAACAGAATATCTACTGAACACTTCTGTATTATTAACTGTACCATTTCCATCTGGTAATGACCAATACCTTTGTCAGGATCTTTTTAGTTGCTAATATATTTTAAAAACTCCTTAACTCTGCTAGCCATAGATGTCTCCTTCTGTTCCATTGCTTTTTCCTATGGGTTTTCTAAAGTTCCTAACATCTGATTTGTTTTCCCTTTCTTTGGTTTGTTAATACTTTTTTTTACAGCTGCCTTTATTTCCCTCTAAACCAAGTCCTATGCATCCAGAACCTTTATAAAATAGAATAGTAACAATGGGGTGTTATTGTGGATAGGAAGGAGGTGACTCTGGCCACTCTCATCACTAGTGGCTGGTGTCATTGATAAAATTGTTAAATGGGGTTAGAACTAAAACTTCCTTCTCAGTGCATTCAAGTTCTTCCTACCCTTTGTGTTGAATTGGTTCCCAGTGATTGGAGCACTCTAGAGAAGGTGGGAGTGGTAGCAGAGGAGACTCAACTGTACCAGGCATCCATTTGACTGGTGATGGGCTGTTACGCTCAATGGGATGGAGGTGTCTCCAAATGAACAGACTTTTGCCTGGGAAAGAACTGTGGGAGCATCTTCTGAAGTGCATGATCCTCAGGATCATGCAGTCCGTTACGTCCTATGGCATTTTCTTCTTGGATTTTTAAAATGTTTGACATATAGATATGTCATTTTGTTTCTTTCTGAGCTTGACACAAAAAACTTAAAGAATTAATGTAGCAGATACCAGTTCACTCACTTGTAGTCTTGGAGTGATTTGAGCATATTGTTATATAAATGGTGTTTCAAAAGTGGCGGTTTTCCAGATTTATCAGTGCAATGTTCCAATATTGTCACTTGACGGTGTCTAAAATTTTCAGGAAAGATGTATTAATGTTATGTGATCTATGAATCTTATTTAGATACCCCATTGGAGTTAGGAATAATAATTAGATGTGACCATATTACTACAGTGTCTCGGGTCAGTCCCTGAATTTGTAGGAAAAAGTATTGAAACAGGATGGTAAATTTATTTTGGACTTTCATTAGAACATTGTGAAATGTAATATTCTTCTCTCTGATGAAATACTGCGATCAAATTAATTTTTTTTATTTTGGTTGTAGCTATAAATACTCTGTGGGTGTGGCGCCTGAGATTAAAGAAGGAGAACTGTGAATTGCCATGACATTAGCTAGCATAGAACTTGTTTTGATGAAGCTCTTGCAGTGAGTCTTTGTAGTTGTTGGATCAAGTTAAGGGAAAAGGAATACATAATCGTGTGGAAAATTTACAGATATCCTAGAAATAGAACACAGTGCACAAATTATAAATACTTAGGAATTAAACACACCCTTATTTTAAAAATTCTTTGGCATTGCTTTGTTTCAGGAACAACATATGTACTTATTTCTCCCCATTCCAGTCATAAGTTAGGTATATTTTTCTAGTATTCATGCATAAAACTTACACCTTGAAACATACTAAGACATTTTATTGGTTTTTTTTATTGTTGCTTAAATTTATACTACTTGTTAAGACTAGTTTTATTTCAGTTTTTCTGTCAATAAAAATAGTTCTGGATTCTGATTTCAATTTTAAAGTCTAAGTTACTTTATAGAGTTGTTCCATTATATAAGGTATATATTTTTTAAACTACTTTTTAGCTACTAGTTACTTATGCATCTATTTTTTATCTACATCTGTATAAAATATTTTTAGAATGGCGGCATCAATAGTGATTCCAAAAGTAAGGCTATGATCCTGCAGTGAGAGTGCACAGATAATTTCTGTGCGGAATCTCATTGGGGTTCTGTGCATGATACTGGTTGTCTTCCTATGAGCATCTCGTTGCAGGATTTAGCTTGCATGGAATTTTGCATTTGGAACTGGACTAAAATCCCACTTTTACACACACACAGGATTTAATCCATTCTCCAAATTTAGCGCAAAATTCTGAAGGACAACTATATTTTCTACAAGTTGGGAAATATTATACTTCATGTACATAGCAATACTTTAATTTAAATATTGCCCTGCTTTCTGCTCCTTTCTTTTGGCTCCTCTAGATGAACAATCACGGTCCCTCACCACATTTGAACTTAACACTGTGATTTGTTATCCAAGTTTAACTGATGGAACTGTTCGTATTTGCAGGCTACTTTCTGTTTTCTGATGCTGTCCAACCTTCCTGGCTTGCCAACTATGCTTTACATTTTTTCTGCCTAGTTAGGCTGTGCAGAAGTGGGGACTCTGGGTGCATGAGTAGGGTTCAGGGAGGAGGCAGGGAGGGAGAGCAGAACTTGGGGGCCATGAGGATTTGAGCAGGGTTTGGGGGAGATTAATAATACTCCTGTGGGAGGCCTGTGGGGCTTGATGGGAGAAGCCCATATTTGTCTCTGAATTTCAGTGCTTAGCAGTGTTCCATAAATCTGACACAGCAGTACCTTGCAGACCCCTCTGAGCATCAGTGGAGACACACTGGGCTTCTGCACCCTCAACTCAAGTCACCTACACTGGCCCAGTAAATCCAACCCCTTTTTCTCTCCATCCTCTTCAACATATCTAATTGCTCCTCTTTTGATTCCATGAATCCCCCTTACACTTGTTCCTCCCTTTCCTCCAAGGCTTGTCGTCCCACTGGGAGCAAGAGGTGAGAAGAATAAAATAGAGAATTATGGGAAGTGAAGTGGGGAAGTGTGTACTGCAGGGAAATATCAGTGTTTGAAGGGCTTCCTTGGTCTTTTGTATCAGCTACCCAGCATGCAGAAACAGCAGCACTGGCTGGAATAGTGTCTGGGCTGAGGCATTGGTACATCAACAGTCTTCCTTAGCACCACTGCTTCAGTGTGCTAGGAAAGCCCTTCAAGTGCTGATTCCTTGGCGTAGTGACATTGGCCCCTCCCAGCACATGTGCCTGTTCGCTTTGGCTCTCCTTACATCCTCTTGGAACACTGTGTTAAGGATGAGTTCAATTATTTTCTTTTTATATACCGCAGTAAAGCTTCCAACTGAAACAAAAATACTTGTTAGAAATTTTACATCCTTTAGTGGTGATGTGCATATCTGGTCATCTCTGCCTATGTTGGCTTCAGAAGTTTTCATGTGGATCCGTGCTGTACAGTTACCTTGCTCCTTTTTGGAAGAATGGCACTTTTTGCTATAAGAATCTCCACTCAGTTTTCGGACTTGCAGGTGTTTTTTATTTTAGGTTATAGTAAGATATTTTCTTAAACAGGTATGTATTTACAATTTTTAAAATTAAATTGTTGCTTTTTTTTTCTTTCTAGGTATATTTAAATAATCTTAAGGCAAATTAAATCATCACTTTGGTAATAACCTATTACCATGGACTTTGTCAGTTTTAAATAGAGTTAAAGTCCATATTTAAATCTTAACAAGTTCTTTGTTCAATGTAGTTGTGGCTCTGCTTCTCATTTCCTGGATTTTTAAGATCAAATTACTTATGGTTGAGATACAGTAACATCAATAAACAAATATCAAGGGGTTATACACTGGTCAACACAGACTTTTGGTAAAATTCCAGTTATTGATTCTTACTAAGTACCAAGATGGGGCATCTGGATGGGAGGGAGTCTAGGAATAAAAAGGGAGATTTAAAGATGCAAAGCTTTTTCTTATTATGAATGTTTTTGAAAAGTAGATATTTTTGGTTCTATATTTGAGGTCTCATTTTCTGTATAGCTTAAAAGCTGTTGAATTGTTTAATCATAAAAATGTTTGTTGGGACTACATAGTTGGATGAAACAATTACCAGTTCTTTACATCATTTTAAACATAAATTTGCACTTACATGACCTTTAAGGTTGGCAGAGTAGCGGGGAAAAGATGATTATAGGGCTGAAGCTGCTCTTTTCAAAACTTCAGTATATTATTTTTAGTAGTTTATTTGTGTGTACTTTAAAAGCTAGGGTGAAGTTCCGGCCTTCTTGATGGCAGTGGGGCCAGTACTTTTATACCTGGTTTCTCTTCCCTTGACACATGAATTTTAACTCATCTTATCTAGTAGATAATCTTTGGGGTTGTTTTGGGCTACTAGCTGAAATAAATTGTAATATGCCAGTGACTTTGTGATGCAGATTGAAATGGATAATCCAATATTTTGAGCTTAAAATGTTGGCTCTGAATATGTAATTGAATATGTAAAGTTAATTTCAATCATATAATGCATATAATACAAGCATAAGTTTCCTGGCTGTAGATTGAAAAAACAGAATTGATGTAAAGGTATGACAATGAATGATGGAGAAATTACAACTGAATTCTCAATTTGCCAGCTCAGCAGATACTGGTACAAAATTTAGGAAAATTCAGTTAACTCAACTACCATACTATTAAAGAATTGGTTTTGCAAGTTGTTCATAGGGAAAAATATGAAATGATGAGGATATAGTAAAGCCCTTTATCTGGGAAATCCATCCCATTCATTTGTTTAGTTCACTTTTCTTTAAAAATGTATACATATTTACTAGTAGATAATTCATGCATATATAGAAATTAGGATTATCAAATCAAATTTAAGTAGTGATGAAGTACAGTTTATCAATGGCAAACCAATATTAATTCAACTTTGAGATCCCAACTAAGAATAAAACAGATTTCATACAAGTGTGCAGTATGGTTTAATACAAGCAGACACTTGACATTGACAGACAGACAAGTCGGCGTCCTTTAAACTAATCCAGTTAGGGTCTCTAATACAATAAATAATGTCCTGGTCAGTGATTGAATACTGAACCATTTCAAATGGACTTTTCCATCTTAAAGACATCATAAAAGTGGAAAAAGTATTAAGTACCCTCTCTGGAACTCCATTTATCTTTAATTGTTGCCTTGTTTTATTAATCTTGTGTTCTCTTATTCTCTTGTACAATCTTAAATATGTTGTTCTAAAGATATCTATTTTAAAGCTTCTTTTCTGTTCCAGATTTACTGGGGAAATAATGAAATAAAATATGGAGTCTTCTATACTGGAATATATTTCATGGACCATGGGGGAGAGCGCCTATATTGTTAAAAGGAAAAGGAAGACTCGTGGAAATGAGAATATAAGAATGTAATACCAGACAAGAATTTTCTATTTTTGTAATCTTAAGGCCATAATGTTCAAGAATTCTCTTCTGACTTATGATTTGCAGTAATATTTTGCTTCAAAGACATCCCAAGAAGGAAAAGTCAGATACTGTGTGGCTTGCTCAGCAAAAACTTTTATTCTGTCAAAGTTGGATCTTAAGAATTTTTTAACTTTAACAGGACATCCTCATTTTTATGGGTTTTTCATAGTCTTTTTTTAGCCTCCAAAGTTACAAAACTTTTTGTGGGATAAGTTTAGTTGAGACTGTTCCTGTCTTTAGCCAAAAGCTGCAGAAGAAACCTCTTTAAGTGGATGCTATTATACTCTGAATAGAATGCCAAGGCAATTCTCATAAGACCTCCTTTTTTGCCTTGTATCCGTCATATCCTTAAAACCATTAAAAGTGCAAATAGCTTGCTTTAGAAACAGGTTTTTTTTAAAAAAAAGAAAATGGCGTGGGTGAAGTTCTTACGGAAACCTGGAGGTAATCTTGGAAAAGTGTATCAGCCTGGAAGTATGTTGTCCTTAGCCCCTACCAAAGGCTTGTTAAATGAGCCAGGACAAAACAGTTGTTTTCTGAACAGTGCTGTACAGGTAAGAAAAGATTGTCATCACTTTTACACCTGACTCTTTTTAAGCAAATTGATGTTTTACAGAAACTTACTTGTATTATGAACACTTCCTTTCATTTTGACAAGCTATTCTTAAAGCTTTTGGATAAATCATACAGTATAACGTATATGTTTCTTGTACAGGGGAAGTATAGTAAGCTTTTCATTGAATGTTTTTGATTGTAGTCATGCTTTTCTTAATTTGCTGATAATGTCAGGTGCACATCTACCAAAACCATAGTAGAGCATTCGCATTTGTAAGAACACATCACTTACCTGAACATATGGTGAATGTTTTACAAGTAGCAGGTCTTTAAAAATCTGTTCAATTGGCATCTGTTTTTGAGGAATAGTTTAGGATTAAAAATTCTTTTGCTTCACTGACAAAATTGATTGTGGAAAACTGAGCAAATGAGAGAAACGGGAAGCTGGGGTACTAGCTGTTCTATGAATTACTCTTAGTTGGGCTAGATTTATCTGAGAAATCTAATTTTCAAATTATAATGAACAGTTACACTTAAACATCTGGTCTGCCATTTTATTTGTATGTGTCAAGAAGAGGTGCTCATCTTTTCTTTCAAATGTGGTAGCAAGCTACTTGTAATGTCCATACTGAATTTTTAAAATTTTCTTATGTTGGGCAGAAAATGTTTGTAGTCATATTACTTCATGAAATGTGCAAGACTATTTTCTTTCTTGGACCAATAAATATCTTGTATTGCATGGAGATTTCTTTTCACCTAAGCTACCATCACTTGTGAATTAGTATATCTATCTGCAATGCTTAATCCAAACTTTTTGTTGGTACGTTGGACTGAATTCTGTTTTATTATGCATTTTTTGATCAAAGTCCTGATTCAAATCTCGGGGTGTAGGAATAAATCCATACAATACTTACAGTCAAAATCTTGTTCCATGTTCCCTTCTTAAGGAAATAAAACATAGATTTGCTTTTAGTTTATAAAAGCATATATTTTAAAAAGTTAATTCTTACATGTGTAGTATATACTACATACTATCATGTTTGTAGATGAAGTACAGTTCTAAACATCTGTCATTCCTTTTAGGTCTTAAAATTTACCATAAAATTAAACTTAAAGAAGGTCTCTTGGGATACTGCATGACGACAAACTTTGTTTCAGGGGGCAATATTTGTGCCTAAATGGGATTTTTATGTTCTTTAGATTAGTCCACACATGCATATTATTTTCCTAACAATGATGCCAATCCACTAAAAAGCCCTGAATAAGTTGAGTGAAAACCTCATTAGTTCCATAGTAGAATGTAACCTTTTCTGTCTTGCCAGTGGACAGAATACCAACAAAAATCAATCTCAGAATAGTGTTTGATTTCTAAAAGTTTTGATATCAACTACATTTTTTAGCTGAATTCAATTTTTAACATGCCTATTACTATGTTTTCTGTTTCTTTTATTATCCTGCTGTAGGGCAGTTTTTCTATTCTTGATATTTACATTAGCTTTAAAAAAGATGAAAGAAAACACCTGTCTTAAGTTGTACTTCACATTAATAAGATCTATTTTAGAACATTTACAGGTAAAAAGCTAAAACAAACAAGGTGTAGTCTTTAGGAGCATACTAGCATAAATGCATTGCAATGTTCTTTAGATTGTGGCGCCAATTATGTCTGTTGACAAAGAGTTTTCAGGTTAATGGATCTATGCCTGCTGTCAAATTAAATGTTACTATTTTTAAATTGTCTGGCTCTATTTGTATTTAAAACAACATGGAATGATATGGATGAAGCAGCATGAATGCACTGCTTTACATTCATTTTAATGGGAACAACCTGACCTATATTCAGTTTAGGTTCGTTCTTCCCTTAGGATGCTCTAAAATTAAACATAAAGTCCATTTTTTAGTTATTGTTTTAGACAGTCCTACCACCCACCAATCTACAGATGTTAGCCAATGATTCTGAGAAGAGAGAAGTGGTAACAATGTCTTTTTCAAGGCCTGTGCTGTTTGTTCTGTCCCTTTCTCCTTCCTCCCACCTTTAAATCCTTTGTACTTTGTTTTCAAATGCACATTATTCATTTTAGCACCTATATTTATAGGTGGAATTTTTATTGTTCCTTTTTATTATTGCTGGTTTACGCTTTACTCTGAAACCTCATTTCCCTCCACACACCCCCACCCCCTTACTGAGACTGTACATGAACTCTGATCTGTTGCACAAGCACCGAAACTGTTTCCATAACATCAGACAGATATACAAGGAGAATGAGGACGCCTCATAACTTTAAACACTTCATTGAATTGTTTTTATTCTAATCTGTTAAAATACAAAGGTTTTTCAACAGCCACTGTAATATAAAGATGCATAGTCCAGTATGGGCTGTGAGCGGGGCCGGATTAAGACCTGTTGAGGCCCTAAGTTTTATGTCAAGATTTAGAGGCCCCATACCATATTAAAAAAAAAAAAAATTAAATAAAGAGAAAAAAGTGTATTACATTCTAACAGAAAGGTCAATGAAAAAATAAAAAAAATCTTTATATTTGCATATGTACATAGATAAAGATGCAATGAAAAACTAATAATCTAAATAAAACTTGTAACTTACAAAAAAACTTATTTACAATATTAAATACCTCATGATTTATTAATTAGCATATATTTAATACTTCATGTAACACAAGAATTGTGTCCCCCAATGAAATTAATAGGCAGTAGGTTTAAAACAATCAAAAGGAAGAATTTCTTCCCATAACACACAGTTAACCTATTTAACTCTTTGCCAGAGGATGTTGTGAAGGCCAAGACTAAGGCCAAATGTTCAAAAGAGAATTAGATAAGTTTATGGAGAACAGATCCATCAATGGTATTAACTAGGTTAGGCAGGATGGATTGTATGCAATATACTATGCTCTGAAATGGTCCTAGTCTCTTTTGCCAGAAGGTGGGACCAGATGATGGATAGATCCATGGGATGGTGGATAGCTCCACGGCTGCCTGTCCTATTATACCCTGAAGCATCAGGCACTGGCCACTGTCAGAAGATAGGTTACTGGGCTAGATAAACATTGGTCTGGTCCAGTATGGTCATTCTTATGCTTTTAAGTAAAAATTAATTAAAACATAAAAATTTTAGTACAGAAACTATCCAAGATAATGACCACTCAAGGTAGTCATAATGTAAGATAATGACCTTGGCAAATAAAGTATTTTTAAAATCTTGGCCTACTAGGAAACATTTATATAAGTTTCCCAGTCACAAATCTAGCATTCTGGAGCAAAGTCACTAAAACACAGTTCAACAAACAAATGTTCCTGTAATGTGCCTCTCTCCCTTTTTCTGCCAGCACCCCACTCGCCATGTTGTCCTCTTGGTCAGTACTGGAAACCCACAGTTCAGAGGTGCTTTGCATGAGTTCACTTTCCAGGGAAAAGGGGGAAAGAAGGCACCGTCTGCTGCTACCTCCACTCTGTGACCTGACTTCTGTGATTTTAGCTCTCAGTAGGGGAATTTAGGATGATGCAGGCTGGCAGTCTCTCCACAGAAACACTGTGACTGTCCCATAGCAGGTCTAAACACTAGCACTTATCAGTGATTTCAGCTACAATGGTTGCTTAAAAGAACAAAAGAGACTGTACGGAGTCTAACTAAGAGCTACAAGCACTATTTGACCAGCCTTTATTAAAAGATAGCGCTGATTACTAATCAGATGGCGCTTGTAACTCAGGCATCTGTTCCCTCCGCACTCCCACCTTCTCCTCTTTCTCAACTGAGAATCAATCTGACATGTCATCTGAACCCTCTTACTCCTTAGTGAATTCAGTTCAGCCATTTCTAAGTTCCAACCAATGACTAAATTGGTATAACACTGTTATTAGCAGCTGACGACTGGGGGGTGGTGGTGTTGGGAGGCCCCCCCCCCCCAATCTGAGGCTCTAAGATGTAGTTTACTTAGTTTGTGCCTAAATCCAGCACTGGCTGTGAGTATAGGAATAGTATTTATCATAGCTAAAAATTCAGTTTCATTGTCTTCATTTAGTTCTCCATTTGAATTATGGAGAGGAAGGAGTAAAGTAAAAAGTTAGGGTATAATTTTACAATAGCTTTTTTCTGTGATAAGATTTACTCTTCATCTACATTTTACCATCTATATTTACCACAATTCTTGTAACTCCCACTGTCTGCTACTCACTGCACAAATGTTATGTTCTCACTTGTTCTGCAAATTATAAATGTTTCTTACATCCCTCTCTTCAATCCGCACAACAGGCAATTATTCTTAAAATTTAAAAATTCTGCATTTGTGCATGTATATGAGAGAGGCAACAAATACTGGTCTCAAATTAATGGAAAACTGCACTTGTTATAATTAACATAACATTGTATGTACCGTAAAGTTTTTTTTTTTTTTTTTTTTTTTTTAAACTAGTCTAAATGTGGTTAAACAAATCTTACATTTTTAGATTAGAAGTCTTTAAAATAGAACCCTTATTTTCTGTTCAATTGTATTTTTCTTGTAGGTTTTATGGCAGCTTGACATATTCCGAAGGAGTTTAAGAGGTCTGACTGGGCATGTTTGTCAGGGAGATGCCTGCATATTTTGTGCTTTAAAGGTAAATACTGAATATTTCAAATGGAAGTTAAATCAATTAATACTTCTATTTTTTCTATCCATTTCATGAAATGAGGAGACTAATTTTCATCAGAATACAGTAAATCTTTTCAGACACTAATTGTTGGTACTCATGTTCAATGTGCTGTGGAGAGAGACCTTGATATAAGGAGTTGGTCTTTAGATGTGTGGAAATTGCAGTCAATGTTACAAAATTTCTGTTGTTGTTGTTCAGATCTATGTAGCAGAGGCACATACATTTATGTTTAAACAAAATGTAAATCCTATTTTTGTCTCTTTATATAGATGACCTAAACTATTTGAAAGTTAATAATTGGCATAATAGTTTGAATTTTTTAATTTTTATTTTTAAGTGTGATGTTCTTGTCTACAATGGTTTACCATATCTTTTCAAAAAGAAGACCCTGTTTTATAAGATCTATGGCATTTGTAACTGAATAATCAACTTTAACTGTTTGGAATATTTTTTTTTCCTGTTTGAAAGCAGTGAGAGGTTACCATAGTTAATGCATAATTAAAATAAACCTCAGAATTGCTGCTTGTTTGTACATCAGCATCAAATCTGCATCTTTTAACTGTCTGACATTTACACTTAAGTTCACTGAAACATCCTAGAAGTTCACAAACACTCTATTCAATATGTTTTTATATTGCCCTCTTTACTGTAGTATTGGTTTGCCTATGTTTAACATTGAGAAAAGATATGTAAATGTGAAATACCCAAAGAAGCAAGTTTTGGTGCAGGAGAACCTTATACACACTTTCCATTATTTGTTTGTTTATTTTTTAACTAGTTGAAATTCCACATTAAACACATTTTTAGTTTCAATATGATTATATGAAATGGATGGTCATATAGAACTTGATGTAATATTATCAGGGAATATGGGGAGAAATACTGTTTAGACACACCTCATCAGTGATGCTTTCCACCTATGCTACACTTACTTTGTATGCAAGTACAACTTGAGTGAGATTTGTTTGTACTGCCTGAGTTTGTGGTCCAAGGTGTGCATATAGTGTACAAATTAGGAGCAGAACAGCTAAGTTTTCAGTCATGTTTCCTTTGGGCTGTATGGATTTCAAAATGACTCATTAAGTAGGACTGTGCAGCACACCTGAGCTAGAATGGTGCAAAAGAAGATTGAATGAAATGGTGTTGAAAGGAAACTAGTCAACAGATTTGGTTTAGCTGTGTCAAGGGTGATTAAAAGAAAACGAAATTGGAGAGGTTAAAAATGAAGGAATAGGAAGCACCCACTTTATCCTGTGTGTGTAGGTTTTTTTGGGTTCTTGTGGGGTTTTTTGGAGGGGAGTGGGGATGAGGGAGGAATTCCCAAACAGTGTTTCTGTATTCTGTTAAATTTTTTCCTCTTCAAATTTATAGAAGTGTTCTTCTGTAAAGTCTTGTACACCTGAAAGTAGACCAAAAATCTTTTTTGTTTTGGTTTAGGAGTGTGAATATCTATGCAAATCTTCTGTTTGTGTTCCTTGGCGGTGGCAAATCATTCAAATTGTTAAAAATCCTGCTCTCCTACAGGAGCACAAGATACTGATGCATAACAGAAACTGATCCAACAGGCAGAGCGGAGATGGCACATGAAATATATATTTACAAAGCAAAGTGAACTTGAGCATTGTTAGATTTCATAAATGTTAACTTCATTTTTGGAGGCCTTGATTGTAATTTTTGTCAAAGTAATATATTTGGTGTTAGGGGGACATAGGAGAAGTTAGATATTCTACTGTTACTTTGATATGTAATGGACTGTATTGTGTAGTTTCACTGTTTTTCATTAACATCCTAGATTAGTTTGTCGGTTGTACTAAAGTTCTGTTGACAGAGCACAAATAGTCACTGTGGATGCCATAGAACTGGGGAATGTTGCTATTTAGACTTGATGTGACTTTCCTTGTCAGACTAAGAACTTGAGGCCTAATACTGATTCTTGGGAATGGACTTCATGTACCACTTTAATTTTTGCCTCTTCTTAATGTTGCAAAAATTGTAGCAACTGCTTAACTTCATGTCCCCTCAATCGACTTTTTTGTTAGCTTTGAGTAACTGGAGTAGTGCATACAGGTATCTCTGCTGGGCTAAAGTTCTTTAGTCTTTATATAACCTTCAACATGCATGTCTCATAGTTATTTCCAAAACACATACAGTATATTCACTCTAGCATCAGCTGACCCAGCTTCTTATAATCTTCACTTGTTCTGCAGCTAACTGACTTAATTATAATATTTTTTTCAGGATCCCTGTACAAACTTCTCTTGGAAAAAGTAAAATAAATTGGGTGCCAATCATCATCTTTAATGTGGGAAATGTGTAAATGAAAAACACTTGTTTGGAAGTTATCATCTTTTCCACTTTAGAGGGAGAGATCTTTTTAATCTACTGTTTACATTATTTTTACAAAATCAATCGTTCATTAACTAATGCTCTACCATTCCATCCATGTGGAATGCACACCAGCTGTAAAGCTGAGCTGATAGATTACACATGGCATAGTATCTGTTTCAGTGACCAAGATATAAAGTATATTTACAACCTGCATTCTGTAAAAACTGAAGTATTAGTCACAGTTCTGTACTTTTTCATGATTTTAATAGGCCAAATGATTTTAATAGGCCAAATGTAAAATCTTCCTGCCCACTCCATGATGATATGGCTCACCTTGGTCAGAGTAATCTGTATAAACATCTAGTCTCAGCAAAAACACAGAAGTGGGATTGATTTGGAAGGAAATGATCGATCAATTTCAAAATGTACAATTACTCCTGGTATATTTTTATATCCATTTTATAAATGTATAGTTATAGACATTTTCACTTACAGCTGATATATAATTGAAAGCATTGTTTATGTATATTCTTGTAATATTTACAGTAGTTCTTTTAAAAGAAAGCTAATGGGTGTTTTTTTACTTACAGAGTTTTGCAAGATTACTATACTCTACATTTTTGTATATTAAATCAAGTGGCATAAAACCATTTCCTTTCAGCAACAGCATCTGTTATGAATTGTTGGCCTGTTCTGAAAGACTATGAAAAAGAAATGTTGGTGAAGTTCTGAATTATTTCACTCATTTCCAGACGATATTTGCACAGTTTCAACACAGTAGAGAAAAGGCGCTCCCATCTGATAATATGAGGCATGCCTTGGCCGAAAGCTTTAAAGATGAACAGCGTTTTCAGCTTGGCTTCATGGATGATGCAGCAGAATGCTTTGTGAGTATTTACAGTGGTGTTAATTTGTCTCTTTATTTGGAGGTTTTCTTGGGTTTATTTTGTATGTTGCCAAATTGGCTCTTTGCATTAAACTCTAACAGCTTACACTTCTAGAGTGGTGGAATAGAACCTGTGAAAAGATTTACTATATTTAGTTAGCAAGGCGTATGACGTAGTGGTAAAAATGAAACACAAGTGGACGTTGTGCTTTACCAAGGATTTTTTTTGCCATCTCCGGGTGAAAGTGCCACCATATACAAAAATTTTCAAAATAACCTGTTCAGCACAGAGATCATTGATCCCAGCCAGCAATTCTAAGACTTGTGCTGTGCTCTAGAGTCCCTGAGTAATGCAATGAAATATTCTAGTGATAATGAGATGTGCTTAATAATGAAGGAAACTAACATTTTCATTAGATTTAATAAATGTGACATAGTATATGAAATACAAGCAGAAATGGCTAAACGTAGTTCATCCTTCTAAGAAGTATTTCAGTGGCCACATAAACTAGTCAGTTGCTCTGTGTTTAGCTCATTTAATATGTGAGGCTTGTCCACAGAAGGTGATTATTTTAAATATTACATGAAATGTGGCTTGCTGATCACAGATTTGAAGTATGAGGGCATATATCTGTTTTAAGACTTGTCTTCCTTTTCCATTTTTATGAAATCTTCCTGCTGTTTAGCACCAGTTCAGTTCCACCAGTAGCAATGATGGTGGGAATGCTTGTGAAGACAAAGATACAGACATTTTTACGATGTCATCTGAGGCTGCTCAGGGTATTGGTGGGAGATAATCTTAAATTTTCATATAGATCTTGACATCAATGATGCAACACATTATTGTATCAATAGCTTCACATTGCTTTTAATGAAATGGAGACTCAATGAATGACTTGTATCTTCATTGTATTTCAATTCCACTTATTTTCCACACACAGCTAGGTCTGGCTGACACATTTTCTCCTTTATTTTTTGTAAATTGACCTTGATTGTAAGCTCCTTAGTGAAAATCACCTTGTGTTCATGTAACTGTTAAGTAAGCATTCTGTCAACTCCTAATATGGTTAAGAGTTTTTTAAGAGCAGCTTTATAACCCTACTAGTTACTTCATTAAATTTATTACTACTTCCCATCATGTTGCATAACGAACTTGATGGTACTAGACACTTTGAAACAACATGGGCCAAGTTGAATTCTGTATAGCTCCATTGGATTCAAAGGACTTGGCCCTATTCCTCATACTCTGAAAAACAGTGAAAAGGTTGCTTTCTTGAACATAATGCACTGATTTGATATCTGATTGCATGGAAATGATATCGTAGCTAATTACAGTAATTGGTTGTTTAGATGCTGTTTGTATCGATTAACAAGATTATCAAGCTTAATAGTACTTCATTTTGATTCATAAAATAGCATACTAGATGTAGATTTTTTGCAAGGAGCACTCCCAGTCTGGAACTGGGCCACTGTTCCTCTTGGTGCTAGCTTGACTAGCTCCACTCCTAGTTGTTATATAACTTATGCCTAGCATTGGTCTTTCTTGCTGCAGTTTGGGGTATCCTCAGTCTCTGACTACTGTTGCAGCTGACTAATGAACTCCTTATTGGAGGAGAGCATCACCATGAAACAGCAACACATTTAACTAGGCACAGCTGCTCTTAAAGCAACTGTAGGTAAGGCATAGTGGTTTTTATGATGGGGGGCCTTTGAGTTGGACCTGCTGTTCAGGATCTTCACCCTGCCATGAGAAGCAAGGGAAACTCCCAAGAAACATGACCCCTTCCCCCCAAATGCATGGCCTCGTCCAACATGGGAGACACTAGGACTAAAGTAGAGATCTGAAGTGTATAGTGGGGTCAGACTGGCCTCATGTCATATTTCCCTCTTTATCCGTTTACATTAGGGAAGAGAGAGCTCCATATTTCCCCCTGCATGAAGTGTGTGTCTGCATCACAGGGTATAATTTAGCAGATTAGAGCCTAACCTACCTGCCCCACTTCCCTGAGCATTGTTAGGAGTGGTCATCACCCTGAGGAAGGGAGCTACCAAGGGGGTGTATATTAGATCAGGCTACCAAGTATTCCCGTCATTATTCTGGTGGCAGGCAATTCATTCATGGACTCTGAGATAGCAGACTTCCATGGAGGAGGGTGAATGTTTTCTTGAAGAGAAGTCCCTTCCTTGATCCAAGAGCAAAGAAAGGAGTTGAGGTGGAAGACCTGGAAGCTTTCTGTGGTAGGATAACTCTGGTTCTGAACATAGAAAGGAGAGTTCCAGATCAAACAGAGGCTTATAACCACTCCACTTAAGGAGTGAGAAACTTTTCTAAGAAGCATTGCATTAGGCTCTGTGGCACTTGGATCTGGTTCCTTCTACTTTCCTCACCAGGATTTTGCTGGTCCCTTTTGACTTCCCAACAGATCCTGTTACAAGTTGCTCTTCCAAAGATACTATCAAAAGCTCCCAGAAACAGAAGTAAGCTAGTAGAATGTGCCAAACTAGATCATAATAGTGTTAAATCTCCCCTTTCCCATCTTGGGTGGCAGCCATGGATTCTTTGAGGAGCAATGCGGACATATCCAAGAGACAGTGCATACTTCTGTGGTCTTATCATGAAACTTTGGACTTTGAGTCTTTCCTGAAAACTTGCAAATTAATCTCTTCACCCCTCTCCTTCTGACCAGAAAAGAGACACTTTGTGCTCAGGTGCTATGATGATGCGGAGGGGAGCTACTGGAACCACACACAGGAATGTACTCTGCTGTTCATGCTCTGGAAGCTGTCAAGAGGGTTCTAAGCTAGGGTTTAGAAAGAGGTCTCCAACCTTTCCATGGGAGGGGCAGTGCCAGAGACGAGAAAATTCTTTGCATTCATAGGCATCAGATGTCTGTCACTGCATCTCTGTTCCATCTTTGCATTTCTCACTGGTCCATGATAATTATCATACGTTGCTTTGCCCTTGAGCCTTGCATCAGCTCCTCAGAAAATAGACAGCAGGTTAAAAGCTGATTCACTGAGCTGGTGAACTACACCACTGGGGAAAGGGGGGGTCTTCTGTTTTCCTCAGGACAATTGGATATTCTTGGGTTAGCGAGGATAAAGGAATTTGGCCCATGGGATTATAAAGAAGATGGTGATCAATTGTTCTCATGTCTGCTGAAGGTAGCACAAGAAGTAATGAGCTTAATCTGCATCAAAGATGATTTAGGTTAGCTCATAGGAAAAGCTTCCTAACTGTAAGGGCAGTTAAACCGTGGAATAGGTGTCCAAGGATGGTCTGAGTCCCCATCCCCAAACTTTTAAAAACAAGTTGGGCAAATACCTATCAGGGATGGTCTAGGTTTACTCGATCCTTGTCACAGAGCAGGGGTCTGGAGTTGTTTCTTAAGGTACCTTCCAGCCCTACATCTCTATGATAGTGGGTTACTTTTCGTGGACTTGGGGGCTTTGTCTCCACTGCAAAGCAATAGGGCTTGACTCTGGTTCAGACCCGTCACCCCTGCAGCAATCCTTTGTCTGAGAGATGTGTGTAGATGGACTAGAGGTTTGAGTTCAAGCCTGAGTCTGAGCCTGAGCTCATGCTGCAGTGTCGGCATACTCCTAAAATATTTTTTGCAGGTAGGAGAACTTTGGTTCCGGCCTATAAAATGATTTTCTGCAAAGGAGACCCCATGTCTGGAAGGTCACTCACGTAAAATTCATTGTATTTTATTTTGTTAATGCTAAAAGCTTTGACTGGATTCAGATTATAGTCTGCCATGAACTGAAACAGTGGTAAGTGCAAATTGCTTGCCAGCAATTAAGAGGTAAATTTGCTGGAGCCAACAGAGTAGTGGCCAGAATA
The DNA here is from genome assembly GCA_007922175.1 of Pelusios castaneus. Classification (NCBI taxonomy): domain Eukaryota; kingdom Metazoa; phylum Chordata; order Testudines; family Pelomedusidae; genus Pelusios; species Pelusios castaneus. Next base: position 11,457,348 of record ML685791.1, read on the forward strand.
AGACTACTGGTAGTAATCACAGAACATGAATTGATGAGACCAATATCATCTATTTTCCTTCCCGTCGTTATTTCATTTAGGAAAATATCCTTGAGAGAATTCACTTCCACATTGTGCCAAGCAGTGAAACAGACATGTGCACTTCGAAATCCTGCATCACTCATCAGAAGTTTGCTATGACGCTGTATGAACAGGTCAGATCTTGTTACAACTTTGTCTGCTATTTTATTTCCATTTTTCTGGATTAGTCAAAATTGAAAACATCTTGTTTAATTTGCAGTGTGTATGCCGTAGTTGTGGGGCATCATCTGATCCCTTACCTTTTACAGAATTTGTGCGCTACATTTCTACAACAGCCCTTTGGTAAGTGGTATTTTTCTTTTCTCCACATTTCCCTATCCAACTCCTCCCTCCCCCCAAAATCCTAAATTCCATGCAAATAGTGCTATAAATCTCTATATTTTGTATGCTTTTCTTTGCTGAGATCTATGTATGATAAATTTTGTCCCTCCCCCCCTTCGCTCCCCCCAAAAATTGTAAAGAAGAGTGTAGAGGACTTGGCTCAGGTATTCAAAATGCAGGTTATGGTGCAAAAACTAGCCTTCCCTTCTGTTTAGCCCAGTGGTCTCCAAACTTTTTTATGCTGCTGTTCCCTCCTACCCCGCCCCAATGTGTACCTCACCATGGCCAGTTCAGGAGCTGGGGCCAGGAGTGGGGCCAGAAGTGGAACTGTGGTCAGGGGCCATGACCAGGAGTGGGGCTGGAAGGCAAACCGTGGCCAGGCTGTGGTTGGGGTGGGGCCAGGAGCAGAGCTACAGCCAGGCCAGAGGCCAGGACTGCAGCTGTGGTTGGAAGCAGAGCTGTGGACAGAGCAGGGCTGGGTGGCACTCCCTCCCTGTCCCCCATGGAGGCTGGCTTGGGCCCTGCTGTTCTCCCCCCCTCCCCCCAATGTTTGATGCCCCACAGTTTGGGAACCTCTGGTTTAGCCTATCACTGAACAAGGAAGTACTCAAAATTAAAAGCCAGTTAGTTTAGAAGTAATAATAAAATAGGACCAGTAAAATAAGAGTAGTAATGCAAAACATCCCTCTTTCCTCTCCCTTTCCTCTTTCAGATTTCTTATTTATATTTGTATAAACATTTTTGTATATTTGTTGGAACAGCAGACAAGCTACTGCTGGCAGCAATTTGGATGTGCTTTGGGGGTTTTTGTAAAGGGCAGGAAGGAGATGTGAGAAGTATGCTTCAGTAGTTGAAGAGAATGATGAGCAGGGACTTGATAAGATTTTAGTATTGATAGTGGAGGGGAAATGATAGCTTCTGGAAAAGTTATAGATGGGGGGAGAAATAACAGCATTTGGTGTGAAAGAGAAGAGTAGAAAATGACACAACTGTGAACCCTGATGACCAGGAAGATGGTGTAGTCTTAAGTGAAATTGCAGTTTTTATGGTCTGCTTCTCTTAACTTTTCTCTTATTAGAAAACTTCTGAATGTTTTTAAAATAGTTAAAGGTGACACACATGCAAAGTTTTCTTTTTTTTCCTCAAGGTATGAAACATTTTTCAATCTTTACCTTTAGAAATACCAATAGTGTCTCCTCTGGATTTGCAGGGGCATCTCTAGCATAGCTGTGTGTTTGTGAATTTTTGTGTCTTACATGAAAGTGGAGCTGTTTGAATTTTAAATATAACGGGCCTTCTTGAGATTTTTGTTTCACAGGAAATCCCTTCACAAATGCTGAAAATAAATGGTCCAGGCCTTCTTTATATATCCATAAAACAGCATAGGGAAGGGGACATTATTCTTTTAAATGTTTTCTTGGTGTACTGGGAATTCTGTATGGCAGTGAGATGAAAATGATGGGCAAACTCCCTGCCGGACAGGCATTATATTCCTTTCATGACTGAAAACAGCTGTATACGAGAGTAGCTGCTAATGAGTCTCCCTTTTGCTTGAATCAAGTGCAACTTTTTTCAGGCTGATAACTTTAACCTCTTATTGAAATTAACTTATTTTGTTGAAAAATTCTGCTATTAGCAGCCTCTACCATAAAACTAGTTTATCCTAGTGGAAAGAGATCAGCATCAGAGCATCCCTGTTTAGCATCTGCGAGGCCAGTAACTTAACTGCCATCTCACTTGACCTTGAAACATAATCATTCCTGGTCAGATTTGACATACATTGCAATGCTGTTGTGGGGGAAATTGCTTGTCTACAGTCCAAATTATAATCCTCCTTTCTGGGTAGATGGCTTTGGTGCTATTTATTTACAATTTCAGGGAAAATAAATTCACTACATTAAGAATGATATTGGTAAATATCAGTTAAGGAAGCAAGTTCCAGAGCGGTAGCCGTGTTAGTCTATTGCAGAAAAACAGAGTCCTGTGGCATTTTTAAAGACTAACAGATTTATTTATTGCATGAGCTTTCGTGGGAGAAAAT
>ML685791.1:11463566-11490023 GCA_007922175.1 Pelusios castaneus
ACCTCTCCCTTGAAAATATAGGTAGACTGTGATGAAATCTCTTGGTGGCTGTATTTCTAATGTGTTGATGTTAGATTGCTAACTCGTATGCAAATATTGTTTCATGCCTTTCTCCTCTAACTTGGATAAATTTAATGCATAGTACAGCTGACGTTCAATTCATGTACAATATCTTTGAATTAATAAGGTATACTTAAGAACTAGGTTTTTATATTTGCAAAAATATGGGTTTTTTTTAATTAGGTTGGGACAAAATGGAAAGATGTGGTCTCCAAGTGCATTCGTTGTCACTTTCAGCCATTGCTGCTATTCTATGCTAACCCAGATGGTACAGCAGTATCCACAGAAGATGCACTTAACCATATCATTCACTGGTCTCATTACAAAGCAAGTGCGGGAAATGGAGATGACTTAGGTAATAAAGTTTTGACTAATGCAGTTTATTATACAACATGATCAATATCCTGAGGATCATCAGTTAGCTTTTGTGTTTTTTAAGTGCATTTATCAATTATCTAAATGTCCTGAGAGAGAGTGAGAGTGAGCACACGTTGGAAATGTTTTATTGTAAATGTAGATTGAGGCATGGATGAAGGTTTCCTAAGCAAAAAAATTCTTTAACTGTAAAAACACCTGAATGACTAAAACACTAAAATTGCCCAGTGGAAGAATATGGTACATCTTACTTGTCTAAATTAGTATGTTGACATAAGTCATCTCTCTTAACAATGGAAGAACATAGATTTTTTTTTTCTGTTGTGTGTTCTGTTTTGTTTGTAACTAAACAGTATGACCAACATTATTTACTATGTAGTCACAGCATGTTTTGTCTTCATGTGTGTAGATAGGTGACAGTATATGATTCCTTTTTTGGTTCCCCAAAAATACTATAAAAGTTGAGGGGGGTGGGGATTTTAAGGAAAAGGTCAGAATCTATCCCTTTGGTTCTGTAGTGTTTGGCTATCTGTTTTATAAAATTAACGTAATGAAAGGAAAATAGGATTTAACTTGTTCCCATTCATTTCATGAACTGCTGCCTGGTGATAGTTGTCCCAAGGAAGAAAATCAGAAGCAAAAGCCATTACCATATTTATTCTGACAAATTACGTAACATGTAACATGTTACCAAAATCTTCTTGTATACTACAAACAGTTAAATGAAACTTAAAGTAATCAAAAGCTATACTTTCTAATTCTTGAAATTAAAAATAAAAGTGGTGAACCTGTAAATGAGCAGGATTTTCGTTTCTAAAGATTAATGCTGTGTAATTTTGTAGGATATGAGAAGTCATCTCTTTCAAAGTCAGATCACACAAAAGAGAACGGGTTTAGAGAGCGTGCTAGTCAGAAGAGCAATAAAAAATTTCAGACAGACAATTCGGTGTTCAGTAGAAGCCATATTCAAGCAAGTGGTGGTAAAGGGCCAGGTATGTACCTTCTTAAATATGTAGTTCACTAACTTTGATTCAGAGCAGTATTACTTTGGCTACGTTTTCTTTAACTGCTAAGCTTGTTATGAAATAGTTTTATCACTGTTACTGCACTTTCAGTCTAGCTTGGGGTTGGCAACCCACAGCACATGTGCCAAACTTGGTGCACTGGCCGATCCTGAGCGGCATGCAGCCACCGCTCAGGTTACCCCCTCAACCCCAGCCTCACCCCCCAGCGTGGCCTGGGGCCACAAGAGCCATGTGCCATGGCTCCAGGCCTTTACTGGCCGCACTTCCTCGCTGGGGAGTGGGGCCTGCAGGGAGAAGAAGGCATGGCATGTGGGGCTCCTGTCCCCCTCTGGCCCCACCCCCTGCTGGGGAGCGTGGCCAGCAGGGGACAGGAGCCCCATGCTTGGGGACGGGGCCAGTGAAGAGAAGGAATCCCTGGCCCCGCCCCCGGCACCTGCCAAGGGTGCAGTGGGCGGGACTGGCATGGGGGCTGGCAAAGGTTGCCGACCCCGGTCTAGCTTATCAGAGAGAATTATTCAATGATGCATATAAAATACTATATTTTAACTTACATGAGTATGCACAAAAATAGTTCTTCATTGCCCTCTTCCCTGCAAAAAAATCACTATTTTAATATGTTGAGCGATAGTTATTGTATGTAATTCTTTGCCTTTTAATTGATTTTTTTTTTTCCGTGTCTTATGTTTGGAAAGCATATGTCACTTCCTTTGTATAGCAGACTTCTATATTTAACACATCAGCCCATTTTTATGCATAAATCAGATTTTTAAATTAAAACAAAGTACAGAATTCTCATATCAGGATATCACAATTGGGTGATGCTGGTGCAGGAAAGGTACAGCTTGCCCTCACTTCCATCCCCTCCTCCTCATTAGATTACAGGCTGTCTTGCCTTTGCCAATGTGGCTTACACTTCAAAGATCAGTAAGAGAGAAGGACGGACCCAAACAAGAGAAACTGGTATTGCTTAATTAAGAGATTTCCTTTTTCTGTTTACCTCTTTCCGTCTCCTAATGACTAGGTGTTCGTTATAACTATTTTGTTCCCACAGCTTGAAGCCAGACTTGCTGGCTAAAGTACTTTTTTAAAATGTTCAACTTTCTGTTCACTCTCTTGGGACTGATGGTGACCAAAAAATGGACACTGCTCACTGACTGGGAAACAGCCATTTAAATAAAACAGATACTTTATTTGAGACTCCACTACATTCTCAAAAACAAAACCTTATTTTTGATGCAATAATTAGTATTAAACTCTCTCTGCTTTGTTTTAGTGTGAGCCCTGAAGGTTAATTTTCATTCAGAGCAAACCGTTTAGATCTAAAAGAAAATGTCTAGTATGTTCAAAAGCTATGATTAGACCTTGCTTATGTGAAGCAAGGTTAGTGTACACATTTTGTCAGTTAAATGTATAACTTTACATTTGTGAGGATCATGTTTAGGTAAATGCTATATGCTATTGCATTAATTAACCTTAATGGATTTTGCTGTGTAGCTAAAAGGAGGTTATGTAGTCTTTTTATTAAGCAATTCTATTAATATTAATTGGAAGATGAATGCATAGTAAACATACTCGTATACTTTTTGCCATGACTGTCTAGCTAAGATGCAATAATGAATATTTTTGCAGCTAAGTTAGGATACAGTGATCAAAAGGACAAATTAAAGGACATCTCCAGAGAGTGTGCTCAGAAGGCAGTTGATATGAAAAACTTATCATCCTACCTAAGAAGAGATGCCGACAGAGGACCAAGAAGAGACTTGGGGAGACAAAGAGGTACATTTGAAAACTGAACTTTAGAAACAAATGGCTAAAATGTCATTTTTGTCTAGATTGTTAAAAATATCAGTGATATGCTAAGTTTGCTATGTTTGACCAAAAAAAAAAAAAAAAAAAGATTAATGTTAGAGGAAAAAACAGGTTGTCCCAGAGGTGGATTGGGTCGAATGTTATCCTATATTGCCTGCTCATTCCACCTTGATGCTGCAAGTGAGCAAGGAAGAGGGAGCATTACAATCCTTTAATGCTTAAAAATATGCAAAAGCTTACATTTTCAGAGACCCTTATTTGGTTACATTGACACCTAAATAATTAATATTAATAATAACTGTGTGATTAATTTAATTATCCTCACCCCTGTTTACTGTTTACAGGTTTTGCATATATTACTCAGGTGCTTTATCTTCAATCTCATTATTTTTTACAATGGAAATTACTTCACAGTCCTTGACGAGGCGGGAGGAGGGGAAAGAAAGGTGATAAGCAATGTTTCCATCCACAACCTTATGTAGGAGGGGGAGAAAGAGGAAGATAATATAACTTCTAACTAGAATCTTATTTGCAGGACAGCAAGGCTTGCCTTTAGTAACCTCATTACTGTAGTAACTATCATTCAGGCCAGGTGCTCAATTTAACTTTCCTACAATTAAAGTCTCTACTCTTACACACTTTAAAAAAAGTTGTGCCATTTAAGTCTTTCTCTTAAATTGTTATGGTGTAACGGGAATTAAATAGCTGTCTTAAGCAAAACAACGTCAGATGGAAGACTTTCATGAAAAGAATGTAGTTGGAGAACTTCAATAATTTTTTTTTTTTAATTTTACAAGATCTAATAGAAGAAGACGGCTCTCATTTTAAATCCGGATCACCACCTGCTGGAAATGGATTTAGACACTATGCTGATCAACGCCTATATGGTAGCCAGGGAAGAGGACCTTACAAGCATGAAAGAGTACCAAACGAAACCAGGCCTACTGCACAGGTCTTAGGGTCAAATAAAGGTGAAGGTTTTCCTGCTGCAGAGAGAATTATGAGCAGGGCTAGGGCCGACAGTGCCACTGGCTATGATACAGACAGCAGCCAAGACTCTAGGGACAAAGGAAGTGTCATCAGAAGCAGAAACAGAGGTTGGAAACCTATGCGAGAGACACTAAATGTGGACAGCATCTTCAGTGAGACTGAGAAGAAGCAACGTAGCCCACGGCATAAGGCAAATCCAAACAGCAAACCTAAACATGAGAAAGAACAGAGCTTTAACAATTGGCCAAAAGAAAACCCAACCCCAAAAGGGTTAATGACTATATATGAAGATGAAACAAAACAGGAAACAGGAAGCCGTAGTTCCTTGGATTCAGAAGGAAAAGGAAATACTGAGAAAGCTAAAGGATTTACAGAGAGAAAAGTCCATACTGACAATTGGCAGATACAAAGAACTGAGTCTGGATACGAAAGTAGTGATCATATCAGTAATGGATCTACCAGTCTGGATTCACCTATTGTTGAAGGAACCAGTCCACTGGACGTTAAGGGTGTTAAAGAAACTATTTCCTACAGGTAATGCTAACAAGCACTCTTAACTTAAATAAGAGTTTTAACAAAGTGAGAGTTGTTTGAGTGTCCTTTGTTGTTTTCTGGATTGTGGGTGAAGTTTATCTGAAACTTTTAATCTTTTATTGTAGGCAGCAGCTGTAGAAAACAAGAAAAGACAGAAATTGGGTCCAGGATGATTGCAGGGGTTGTGGAGGCAACAAATATAAAACTACATACATTTTAAACTAATTATGCATTCTGTATAATCCCATGGCTCAACACGTTCTGCATTCAGCATTCTAACTCTAGTGTGATCCTTGTATATGTAAGAGCAGAATTGGGCCATTGGTGAGTAGACGTTATGGGAAGGTTGATGGAGAAATCTGAGAGACTGGCACATTAGCTAGGATGAAATATTTAATTTATATAGAACTTTAGATGTACATCTTGCAGTTCAGTGGGTAAATTGCACCGAATCAATCTTTTCCTCAAAGAGCTTATAATGTACATGCACAAGTTGGTACCAATTTAATAGTGCTGAGGATTTGTTAAACTTTTTGCAAAGTAATATACTGAAACAATGAAAGTAAGGTGATATAAACCTCTCCAAGCTTGTTTTCGTAGGACTCTCTAACACTAAAGACCTTAAGCAGTGTTTTCAACCAACTCCAGGGTTGGCAACCCACAGCATGCGTGCCAAAGTTGGCACCTGGGACCATTCAACAGTGGCTCTCAGGGCTCCCAGCCTGCAGTGCTGTAGGTGCTCCCTCCTGCTGGCCCCGTCCCCCAATGAGGCCTGGGGCCTCAGGAGCCACATAGGCGCTGCAGCTCCTGTCCCCTGCTGGCCACGCCTCCCAGCAGGGCCTGAGGTTTTAAGAACCGCACACACCAGCCCCTTTTCTTTGCTGACCTGGGTCAGCAGGGGACACTGTGCGCATGTGGCTCTTATGGCCCCAGGCCCTACTGGGATGGATACGGGGGTAGGACCAGCAGGGAAAAGGGGCCACTGTGCCTGACAGCTCCTGGCCCCGCCCCATGGCACCTGCTCCCCCTTCGCCTGGCACCTTCTGAGGGTTGGAGTGGGGCAGGGCTGGTACAGGGCGTGGCAAAGGTTGCTGACCCCTGACCTATTCTGATATTCTCTTCCTCTGAGCCATGTTTAATTTTAAATTAAAAAAAAAAAATAAAGCTAATATATTACACCAGCCTCTGCCACTTAACATTTCTAACCAATATCTATTTTTGGCAATAGAAAAACTGCAGATAAATAACTGATGTCCAGAGACAAGTTACCTATTACCATTGTTTATATGTACTTATCTAAAGCATTTAAACTGCTTGCCACTTGTCCATTATCAGTGATTTCTTGATTAACGCAGTTCCTTCTGAGTGTATTGTACATCTGGAAGTCTTGTGGTAGTTCCATACATTTTGCCACTGCTTATCATGCTGACTTGCCAGCCCCCGTCATTTTAACAAGATATAAAAAGGAACTTCTTAAGACTCCTTTTCAGGATGCAGAGGGGAAATCATCTTGAAAGAGAAGTACGTGTTTTACAACAGACTCTTGGGGGATATCTAAACAGCAATTAAAGCCCAGATCTAGTAATGTCAATCTGAAAAGGGCATGATAAAACAACCTATTTCTCAACATAAGACCATTCTTCTCTTCATTGAGATCTCTCTTCAAAAGATTTAAAGTTTTCAAAAGAAGAACACTACAGTAGCTGGTAATACTTACACAAAAATTAAGCAAATTTTCAGAGTAATTTTCAGAATTGCTTTGAGGATTAATGTTTGGGCCACAGGTTCTGTCTGAGCTGTTATTGTCCTTTATATTGGTTAAAAAGTTCTTTGGGATAGGGGCTGTCTTTTCCATCTATGGTTGTACAGCACTGAAAAGAGTTTTAGATTATCTCTCTGAACAATTGCCAACTTGTGGGGGGAGAGGGAAGGAGAGTAACTCTTTGTAGCTGGATGTTCATGGACTTCAACGAGATTCATCTCTGAAGCTGAATCAATAGTATATATTAATACTGAAATCTTTCAGGATGCTCAGGTCAAAAATTAAGTTCTCTTTTTCCATGAAGGCTTACCGCAGGGGCAGGTGGTGGGAATGTAATTCTGGCTCTGAAACACTATCTATTTGATTTATCAGCTTGCCTATTTCAGACAGTCCAACTCTGACATGATATTTTTCTGCATTGAAGCTATTAAACTAAAATTTTAGTGCACAAGGAAGGTCCCAATTTAATGGTAAAATTGAAGAAAATTGCAACAACATAAAATGTTCTGTGTGCATTCATGTTGGTATATAATATAAAAATATCTTTCTGTAGTGGAAGAATTGAAAAGTTGAATGTTTAGGACCACATTTTTTTGCTGTCTATTTGAAAATTTCAGCAATATTTGGATGAGCCAGTCTGCAGCTGAGAGTATGTCCTTTCTTTAAAAGGTGTGTAGTTTTTCTCATTCTGATGAGAGAGAGAGAGAGAGAGAGAGAGAGAGGGGAAAGTTTTTAAAGGCAAAATAGGAGTTGGGGACCTAACTCCCATTTCAAAATTTCCCCCTTAAAAAAACATAAAACTGTCCTGCCTTTTCCTTTGCCTTCATTTAAAGATGTGTCCTTGAAGTCTTAAGCAGTTTTTATTCCAAAATAACGTCAGATGTTATTGATAATCACCTATAGCATCCAGCGCATCATTTTTGTCACTGGTAGTATTGAGAACCAACTAAGTTTTCTGCTCAGAATATACTGCTTAAACGGTATAACTTGTCAATTTTGTAAGGAGAGGACTAGAACCTAAATTTATGTTTGTAAAGCCAAACTTAGGTTTTATACTATAAAACATTTTATACTTACTTATGCATGTAGGCAATGGTAAGCATGCACTAATGTTTAAGGTTTAAACTATAAGGTGTGTTTTTATTTTTCAGTGACCAAAATCTGTCAATCAAATATGGTGATGGTGAGTATTTTAACTTGTATATCTGCTACAAAGTTTTCTAAAGAATCTCTAGATGTGCCATTGTCCAAAATAGCTAATACATGATTTTACCTAGTAATAAGTTGAAAGGTTCCAGATAGATTTTACATAGTTAGGTTCTTAATGATATTTCAAATGTTGCAGCATGGATGGCACAATGAATAATTGAACTTCTTCTCTTATTGCACCAACTATTTTGCACCAAGTCTTTTATTTGAATTGTCAAAATGGGCGTGTTCATATATGTAGTTAGTTTGGTTTTGGGCAAATCTGAACAGAATCTATATGGTACTGAAAAATCCTTCTAGCATATTATAGCCAGGCTTGGCTTGGCTGTGATCTTCCATTCGTGAAACAAGCATGCAGTGGAAAGAGTCTTTTATTTTCTGTCCCTACAGTTATTGTCTGTTCTTGCAGATCGGATATCCCTACTGCATGCACTTTTATCTTTCATGGAAACTTTGCAGTCACTTGAATAGAATAGTGATTTTGCTCAGACTGTAAATGGGGTGTCCATTCTGAACCATAAAATGCTCAATATATATGTAGACAGATGAATAAACTTAAACTTGTATCTCTCCTTTTCTGGTGACAGTCTCAGAATTTAACATAATTTTTGGTATAATAAATGCATAACTCCTTACATACTCTGTGTATCCATTTCACAATCATGGACCTTTGACACTGACTGTCATCAGAAACTTACATTACACAATCTGGTCAACCAGTAAGTAAATACCAGACTCGGGATCCCTCTAGCCCTTATGCACCTGTGCCCTCTGCCAGTTGGCACCAAAGAGATCCCTGTGTCAAAAAGGTGAAATAAACATTTACCAACATTCACTGATTGTGGTCCTTCAAAACCTAGCCTATATGCCATTATTAGAAATTGTCCCAAAGAGTTTGTCCTCTGTCTTCCTTTCATTTTTTTCTCCAACACTTGTTAACTTGAAATCTTCATTTTTGCTGCTTGCCAACAATTGACTGTCATTATAAATATCTTTTATTGTGAGGGTGAGAATGTATGACTTTTTTGTTAAATCTTTAATTCCTTGGGTGCCTTTCAAAAAATATTCCCCTCTCCCTGCTCCCCAGAACTGAGGGTCTTCTGCTGGGTATAAACTCAGTACCAAGTCTGATCTTCAATAGCTGCACATGTAACTCAGAAGCTTTTTGTTTTCATCAGATATGTACCAGTATTAGGAGGAAATAAGGAAATCAACTTCCTATAAGTGCTTCATCATAAAAATATTACAGGAAATAGTACAAAGTCAGCCAAAATCACAACTTAATATCAGTGGGAAAATGACATCATCTGTACTTGTACAGAGCAATCTGTCAGCTGTTGGCAATGAACGTTAGGTCACTTGTTCAGGCAATACTTGATTTTACAATTACTTAGCTATTTCTTTTAATCTTCTGTTTGATTGCTGTGGTTTTTGGTTTTTGTTTATAACATTAAATCTAAATCCACAGCATTTTCTCTTTGCCATTATTCTAATTCTTTATTGGATATACACTGGAAAAAGAACTAATCGGGTTTCCTTTGTCACATGAAGTGAATTACTTTTAAGTTGCCAGGTATTGTGTGGAAAACCTAGAATATATTTGTCTTTGACATAGATTCTACAACAAATTTTTCTTGGCATTGTCTTTGTATCAGTGGGAGAATAGACACTGGTGTTCACTGGTAGTATGAATAAGTTAGTGACCATGTATTAAAGGATACCTAATGCAAATTAAATGTAACATAATATATGAAATTTTCAGTTTCTAAGGAATTATTCAGAGGTTACTGAATAAGCTGTTCAAGTACCACATTGACGAATTTGAATGGTAAATATTTCTTCAAATATGTAAGTTCCAAATGATCCTCAGATCAGATATGCTGACGTTTTTCATACAGAATCCTAAATATTCCACTTCAATAACTAAATGTTTACTTTTAAACTATTCTTAGTTCGGGTATTCTTCAAGATCAAACTGAGTGTTTACACATCAAAACAAATGTTACTTTTTAAAGCAAACGTAGCATATGTTAACGTAAATTGTTAATAATGAGCATAGTGCATTCTAACAGTTCAGTTGGGGGAGTCATGTTAAGATAAAGGGAAAATCGGGGAACAAATCTGGTTGGTATATGCACAGATATATAGCTGTAACCAGAAACAAGTGGGAGATTAAGAGGTTTTTTTACCACTAAAACTGGGGAAATAGAGATGCCTTTGTCTTTTTAAAGAAACTTGTTAGTTTTAAATTTACATTGGGCCAAAGATACTATTTATATTTCTTAAAAATATACAAAAAGGTGCCTATCTGACAGTTCACGTGCCTTGAATTATGTTAAAAAAACAAGTAGTCAAACTAAACCAACCAATATCCTCCATCAGCTATTGTATTGATATCTTCTGGATGTACAAGAAATATGTTACAAAATTGCACTTGCACATGAGCTGAACAGAAAAAGATTTCATTTATTCAGATCCCGTTCTTAATGATGCCTTGTTGAATCTTGAGCTAATCACGTTTTTGCCTTGGTTTTTTCCTCCATCTTTATAAAGGAATTAACTTTAGCTTAATTCTGCTGTAAATTACAGTTAGCCAAGTACTGAGAACTTCTAAAAAATCCCGCCCTTGACTCAGAAAGGTGTTAACTCTGATCAGTTTTGATACAGCACTTTAAAGGTATTTTGCACTTACATAAATTCATTAATAAGTAAGATTAACATGTTGTGTTCATGAAAGTAGTCAGCCTGACTGCCCAAGACACTGATGTCCTTTTATTTTACAAGGGAGAGGTAGCATGATCAGTGGCAGTGCAAGCTTCCCAGCTCTCCCTTCCAATATTCTGCAAATTTCTGAGCTGGAAGGGTCCTCCTTTGTGAGTGAGAGGAAAGCTTACTTTCATCCCCAACCTTTTGCCTATGGGCAGCCTTTTACCTATGCTAATTTAATTAAATTTCTTGCAGTGTAGACACCTGTCAATGCTAATTAGTGGAGCAAGCACTAATTGACTCATGATGATTCACCCTTACATACTGCAGTAGATCTACATATTGCACTAAAGATCTTCTGTATTATTGGGATTGCTCTCTGCCTATCTTACCACATTTAGCCCTGGTGTATACCGTGGCACGATTTTAGCAGCAATCAAAGGGAGATATGTAAAGTACTTAAAATACCTTGCTCTTCTCCCTCTGATTGCCTACTGCCCACTTATTGCAGGGTCCCCACAGCACCGATTCAACGAGAAATTCCTTCCCATCGAGTCAGCACTACACTTCTTGCCGGATAGGTCTTAGCCTATCAGCCTCCAGCTAATTCTGAGTTAGTTTGAGTGTTTTTATGGACACTCAGTCAAACTTACGTAATCAATGCTATACTGTCAGTGCTGCCACCAGCAGTGTAGCCTTCCCCGTAGTTGAATCCTGTGTTATCATGATGGCTTATATCCAAATTGAATATGATTAGTCTCCATTGAACTTAGATCTATTCTGTATCCTCTGGCAGAGGCAGTAAAATGCCAATAAGTCTAGGTCAAACTCTATGCTTTTGCACTAATCCAGAAAATTATATTTATAAATGAAACTTGTAAATACCAATTACAGTATTTTAATCACATAATTTATTTTGTCAAGGTCTGGCGTGATTACAAACTAAAGCGAAACTTGTTGTCCTGTTTTCACTTTTATGGCATGGATGAAAAAGGTGAATTGGAAATGAATTAACAGAAAATCAGCTCTAGATTTAGATGCAGTGATGTGGAAATACTCACACTTCTCTCTGGTCTGTTAATGATCAAAGCAGGGGTGTTATGGCTTTAGAGAATTGGTTAAGGGTTATGGAATATTTTGTGAGTATCATGGGTGTTTGTAAAACACAAGACTCCTTGTTTGTTTTGCTAGACTGACACAGCTACCCTTTTGGAACTTGTCAGCATGGGTTTTTGTAGTTAATGATGCTCCATAACGACCACAGCCTTTCCCATCAAAGTTTTTAGTGACGTGTGTGAGAGCAGTTGTCTCCATCTGATTCCTGATGGATATGTGTTGGCAAAAGAATTGCACGTTGTTGACAGTCTTGTAACAGATGGTAAGGAGAACAGAATTGCCCTAGAGGCTGCCTTCCTTAGGATGGAGGCTGGAACAGAGATCATTTTACTCTCCATTGACGTGCCTCTTCATGGCTCATCTGGGGATTAGCTCACCATTGGTCAGACACCTCTTCCTGCTGTCACCCAGCCCATTGTTGTAGTTTCACCATCCGGGACTCAGAGTAGCCACCTTCTTTGGGACTTCGGCTGCTTCCTCTTCATGATGGCCCCCCGTCTGCCTCACTGTAGTCATTCCCTTACAGGATCTGTCAGAGTCCCTCTGGACTAGTGTGCCTCTTGACTTTTTTTGGCTGTCCTCCATTTTGTGTCCAAGGCTGTGCTGTTTCCTCAGAGGCTGACAGGGGAATCTGGCCCACCCTTTACCCCACATTCCAGTGAAGGGATGCTATGCTCTGAACTATGATCTGCGTGCTCCCAGCTCTGGTTGCTACTTTCCTGGGCTTTGTCCCACTTCCTCTTCCTATTCTCTGGCACCTTCGTGTGTCTGAGCTGCCTTTGTTTCCCCCTCTAGCTTCTTGCCGGATCCTGCAATCTCCAACGCCTCCCTCTTGTCAAGGAATGACTGAGACTACTTCCCCTTGCGGTCCACCACTGTTCTCAGCCTGTCTCGTGACACAGCTGGTAGGGCTCCCAGCCGTCCGCGACACACTGATGCCCCAACAGTGACAGAGCCCACCAGTGCCGAGGCTTCACCGCTGCCCAAGTTCCTCCCCAGCGCCAGCACTTTCAGTGGCAGGTCAAGTTAGAGTGGCCCCCACCACTGAAGCAATTCTGCCTCAGCGTGCAGTTTTGGTGGCAGGAAGCTGCTGCTGCCGTCGCAGTGCAGAGCAGACCCAGGCACTTTCAGTGGCGGAGCTCCCCCGAGTTTTCAGCAGCAGCTCTTAAAGGATCTGCAGCCTGAAATCTCCTTGGCGGCGGGGCTTTTGGCAAAAGGCTCATTTCGCATGACGCACTCAGCTACTGTCCTGTGATGCACTTCTGTGTCGCACACAGCGGTTGAGAACTGCTGCTTAATAGAAGCTCTGTCTGTTCTGCCCAGGTGAGCATCACCCTTAATTATTATTGGTCCCTTGCTCCTCTCTGGTGCATCCTGAGCAATTAATGGCTCATCTAGCTTACCTTAACTACTTCACGACTCATGTGGGATGGCCAGCCTATCACAGAGACACACTGCGTGTGTAAGGAAACTCAGATTACTGTACCTAATTTGTATATAAGCATTCTAGTTTCTAATTCTTTAATCTGCACCTTCTCAAGCATTTTTTAAATTCTTAATTGCTCTTTGTCCTTTCTCTTTCTACTGGCATAGGTTACACCAGAAATAATACCAACTCAAACTGTTAAGTGGGCATTTTCAAGTGGTTTAGGTCCAGACTTGATTTTGGCATGCTTTTTTAAACTGTTACAATGCGATGTGACGAAGTTCTGCATAGTAGATGTTCGGGGGGTTTTAATCCGCCATTAATTTTAAACTTTATTGAGGACAACAAGAGTTGTGCAGGACTTTTTTATCCTTTTGTCTTTGTAACAGCAATTGACAAATATCTAAAATGCACTTTTGCTTTATTTTTATAGTAGTATGAAAATTTCTCTCTAGACTACTGTACAAAAGTTCAGTCTTTCACTTTTTTTGATGTAATGAGTGATGTCTGTCTTTCTGTACCATTACAGATGTATCTACAGTGAATTTGTAGCTAGGCATAGCAACAAAAAAAGTCACAGCATTTTTACATGTTTAGATCATTGTGAAGTATTCAATACTTGAGGTATCTTTTCCCTACAGATAATGGTCTTTGGATTTCTTTTTTCTCCAAATAAAAAGTTCAAAATGCTTTTTGAAGAAGCTAATCAGTAGTTCTGGAATAAAACTCATTCTGAATCAACTGAAGGCCTCTTATTCAAAGTTCATAGTACATAACATGGTCTAATTAAAGGATCTTAAAGGGAAATGCTGCGTGTCCCATGAATGAGAGAAGTGATTTAAGGGTGAAACTTGTAATACATATCCTCAACTCCCAATTCTCTTCTCTTTGAGGAATTTATAACTAATTCCTTACATTACTAAAGCTTGCAGTGCTTTTTAACTAAAATGTTAACTCTGCCATACTGCAAAAATAGCATCTCCCTCTCTTGCAAACGTTTGTTTTAACAGCACCAGACAACCCCAGCTGTTTGTTTGTTTTGAAATCTTGTTGAACTAATAACTGGAAAAACCAATGAATCCAAACACAAGGCTCAAAACATTCCAGTTCATTTGAGGACAGGTATCACCTCAGACTCATACTTTTTCTTTTTTAACTGAGGAGAGAGAGAATGTTTCATTCCTCTAGTGAAAATTCAAAGAATAAATTTACAAAGGGAAAAGATAGAAAAAGGTCTCTTAAATTTTGTCCAAATGAACTTCACATTATTTCTTTTTGTTTCTTTAATGAAATTCAGCCACTGTCTTTAAAGACACAATATGTCTTATTTTATATTTACAGATTTGTGAACTGAAACACAGCTCTTTAATTTGCATAATTCAAAAAATAAAGAATAAAAAGGATATTTTAGAGTGACTTAATTGTGATTTACTCCATATTTAATTGACTTAAGTCTTTCTTCTAGTCAAATATAGTTAGAGAATAAAACATGTCTAGTGATGACACAGCTGATTCTGTTAAAAGCCATTTTTATAACAATTGCACCAGTAACTAACATCCCAATCTCTAATCTTGAATAACGAACACAAGATTTTAATCTATCCCTTAAAGCTTAAACTAAATTCCCTCGGGCGCGGCGGGGCCCCCGGGGGCCCTGAAAAAAAATTCTGGTAGCATTTACAAGAAACACCAATTTTTATTTAAACCCAATTTTAAAAGTTATTTCAAGATGCCCACCATACACACTCTGCTCCATTAGCCTGTCTACATGGGCACTTAATTTCTTAATTTGGTCCTCACCCTTTTTTCAGCTAGGCTGCTATTTGAAACCCACACAAAGTTTGCATGAACTCTAGGGGCAAAACCTAGGGCCTGCTGCCACATACTGGGCTTTCCCTGAAGAGAAGATGAAATTAGTCAGGCGTATGTATAACTGGAGGTGAAATGCACTCTATTCTTCCTGTGTTGGGAGGGGAAGCTGTATGGAATGAGGCCCAGTGTTCCTCTTCCTTCTCTTATACTAGGAGCGGGAGAAAAGTAGAACATGGTGCTGGCCCCATGAGAGAAATGATAGAGCCCACCTGCCCTGCTGCTCTGCAAAAATGAAGAGGAGCTAATCTAATACAGGAAAGTTCTGTATTATAACTATGTAGGGGACTTTTAAAATCTCACTCTAACTAGCCAGTTTAAAAATCAAGCCCACCATTTTTTCAAGATCGCTTTAGGTTCTTTATAATTTGAAAGGAACAACTAACAAACATCCCCAAATTACTTGTGCTAAATTTCATAGCATGGGGGTATGTGGGAGATGAAGCTGCACCCTAGACCCGTCCCCACTAGCCTGCTGGAAAAAGGGGTGGGGGAAGATAGAAATCATTGTGGACAATTCTAGTTATTACATCGTGTAAATGTTTTCTTGCCTTAACTGTGTATAATTTTCTGGTTTCTGTTAAGTGTTGTAAGTGTCTATGTGGATGGGTTACTTTGAAGTTTGAAAGCACTGTGAAACCTGACATAGATCATGTAGAAGCAAGATAAAACTTACTTTGATTGTCAGAATTAGTTTAATCAGATCTTTTTAGTACATGAGTTAGTGTGATGTCTGTAAATTACAAAGGTCCATCATTTTTCTATTTAAAACATCTGTGACCGTGATACTGTAGTCTGGCTTCCAATATGATGGACACTTGTGAGTCTGTCTGTCACCTTCCCATTTGTAACATGCAGATATGGCACACATGAGTTTCTCCAAAATTAACAGATCTGTTATTTAAATAGGTATATTTCAAAGATGGGAATGTTATCATCTTTTTAAAATGTTTTTCCAAGGTTCATTCCCAAATTAGTCCTTCCATCAGTTCCTCAAACATAGTGCGCCTCCCCCCCCCCCCCCCCTTTTTTTTTTTTTTTTTTAAAAGAAGCCTTTAAAATTCCATTTGAGGCTCAGAAAATATTGCTGGGTGTTATAATTTGCCTTTTTGCTAATAGTTCTACATCTGCTCTAAAAGTGTATAATCAGTCTAAACGGTTGGATCCACAGGGCTAATGTACATTCATTCCTTTTTGTTTACTAAAAGGGACGTTGTATGTTTTATTTGCTGTATTTTGACAGCACTATAGAAAATATTTTCTAAAGCAGGTTGTAATACAGTCTTCACCTTTCTGGGGAGTAGAAGCATGGAGTTAGGTTACACGATGAAGAGAAAAATGGCTTTGTAGCTTTGTTTTTAGAAGGCTATTTATTCAGATGTTTCTTAATTGAGGATAAATCCCCAAAATCTGACTGGCTTATATTTGAAAAGTGCCAAAATTATCTTTAATTTATGGTTTGAGCTTTTTACAGTGTTCATGATGGTGTTTCCTGTGTAGTATGCTAACATCTGCCATATTTAGGTTTGCAAAGAACCTGGAGCCAAAATTCCCAGTAGACTCCCTCTCTGGTTTTAACCATGCATGGATCTCTGTCAGCAGAAGAGAAATATAACACATCTATTTTTAAATTAGCTAGAATTCCAAACGCACAATCCTCCCAGGGTGTGAGAGCAGCTATGATTGAACAGCGGTTGCGATGATATAGTAATTGCTTGCAAATCTCTGCTGCCTCCTGGTGTCCAAATTATGTAATTGTTCCACAGAGGGACCTTACAGCTCCTGAAACAAATTTCAGTAAAATAATTTACAGAATTGTTTAGCTGAGAACATTAATCATTTCAGTAGCAGTGAAGAGCAGTTGTGTGGAAGACATAATCAGATAAAAATAAGAACTAAATGATTCATATGTAAGGTATGACTTCAGAGGTTGCATGTTGAAAGCTTAGCTGCAATCCTAGTAAACCTAGCTAGCAATTGTGGGGCTAAATGTGTTAGTTTATTTTTTACTTTAACAAAAGTTAACTTCTTCCATGCCCCATCATAATTTTGGATCTAAACATAGAAATGCATTGACTTATAAATATTACTTTAGGAGGAAAAAAATCTTAATAAATTTAAGATAATTTCCACCTTTTTTTCTACTGAACATTTTAAGACATTTGTGACAGAACAGCTTTCATCTTAAGAATCTCATACTCAAGCAACCTTGCACTCCCTCACCCCCTGACTTCTGTGTACGGAATCTCTAGCATTTTTTCCCCCTCTAAATTGGTGGTTACAAATCCTTGGGTGATATGGTCATTAGCCTTAACTATTTAATAAGTTTATATGTTGTGTTTTTCATGCATTAGACTAGTTATTTCTTGAAATCACCAGACTTCTGCTATGGGTGACCTTACTTGATGCTGATTACATCTGGAACTTGTTTAGGAAGTCGGGCTGTTAAAAGGCTAACTTTTGTGGCTCATTTCAGTGTATTGGGTATATATGGGGGGTTTTTTTCTGCTGAGTGGTGTGGCCAAAGTTAATTTTGAAATAGTAAATAAGTACTCATTTTATCAAAATTCCAGTTTTAAAATCGGTAAATAAATGTTTGTCTGCTTGAAATGAATGACATTACAATATGTGTGTGCTTTAAAAAAACAAACAACTCGCAAGTTAATAGGATACTGTTTATTATTGCTAATTATAGCTGCACCTAGAGGTTCCAACTTACATCAGGGATTGATTGTGCTAGGCATTGTACAAGCATAGTAAAAGGTTGTCCGTGCCCTGAAGCATTTAGCATTTAAATAAAAAAGGTAGGCAAAGGGTGAGAGGGGAAACAGAGGTAGAGGTGAAGTGAGTTGCTGCAGGTCAATGGCAGATCTTGGAATAGAACCTTGTCTTCCTTCAATGATGTGCCAGTTAAACAGCTTTCACCCCACGCTCCTACCCCTCAGTAACACAAATGAGTACTTTTAGGGAGAAGGGGAAAACCTGGTGTAGCGTCAAGGGATTAGCCATATGGTTCTACTGCTGCTGTGCATGTGCCCCATACGTACGAGATGGGATTCTTTTCGCCAGCTATCTCCCATTTCAGTCTTGCATCTACCCCACATCCCTCACTAGTGCTGAGATGAGGGAGCCCAATTATCAGGCCTTCTGCTACAAATATGTTTATTTGAACAGGGATAAGTTTTCTGAGTATATCGACAAATTCCCTACGGACCATCAAGAGGAAATAGACTCTTAGAGTGGAGGGACAACTTATTGCCCACACTTCCTTACGGCTGCACTCTTGCATACTGTGGCAATGTAGTAGCAATGAAGTCGTCATGGTTCTATTACTTTGAGATCCCCAGGGAGGTCAAACAACAAGTGAGGCTATCCCGTTCGAGGCAATAAACTTTTTAAGACTGGAACAGATAAGGGCTTTCATTTTGTAGGATTCTGGGTTGACTCTGCTCTTTGGACTTCATATGACCCAATCTACCTGCTTCCCAATTTTGTCCCAAACCTCATTCCACCCTGAGATGCTAAACTACACACACAATTAATGTAGTAAAAGGAACTGTCTTTCTACACCAAAGCAAAATCATTAGCATGCCCAGTTTAGTCAACTCAGAGAAGTGTTATGCAAGTACATCTCCGGCTGGATAGGGAAATGTTATTTAGGCTGGTTACATTCACCATGCTGTATTAGAGCTCATTCTCATGTATCCTCTGCTGCCTTTTTGAGGAATATCCCTCTCTCTGTAATGTGGAGTGCAGATATGTGGAGTTTGACCCACACACTTAGAAAACACTGCTTCTTGGCACAGGCCCATTTTGGTTGGGCTGTTCTGGAGTCATTGCTTAAGTAGAAACTCCAGCAGACAGCGCCACCCCAATGGATCTTTTTTTAAAGTAATAAATTGAGCTACTTATGAAAAAAGGTGTGGAGGGTTTTATTGGAAGTGGTTTTGCTGACCCCTATTCTTTTCGTTGTAATTTTGAAAGCCATGAACAGTGTCCTGTTTAGTGGAAGTTTTTCCTTCGTTTAAGTAACATGTAATGAACCCTTAAGAAAGAGAAAGCAATTTACTTATTATAAAGTAAATCTGGGCTATCTTTTTTCCAGACTTCAGAAAAGACCAAACGAATATGGAAGCTAATTACAGACCACACACTAATTTCTTTTCAGAATCACAATTGCAGCTGCACAGTCCTCCACTGAAGAGGTAATTAACTCTTTTGTTTCTTTACTGTGAAACTTTCCTATCTGAAATACAATATCCATGTGGAGCTCCTTTTGTTGACCTGAAGATAATATATATTCTGTCAAAATGCATTTCAAACCTTTGATCCCTTTCAGACATTCCTGTAAAATATTGTGCCAGAGCATCGTAGTTTGGCTGACAAGTTTGCTTTTTGAAAAGACAAGAAAACCTGACTTTAGTTTATAAGGATCAGCCAACAGAGAGCCAAACTTTTAGGTCAGATTTTTTAAAGGGGATTTAGTGGCCTAAAGATTCAGGTAGGCACCTCACTAGCATTTAAATATCTGATTTTTAACAAGTTTAGCTAGCTCAGTAGTTCAAAGCGGTGGTTCTTGACTTGTTTACTGTTGTGGGCCACATATGCAGCTCTTTGTTATGGGGGCTGCATCTATGCAATATATGCACCACTCTGCCTGCTGTAATTGCTTGGTTGGGCACATCCCTCAACATCTGATCCCACTCACCCAAACCTTGGGGGACCCCAACTGGGAAGCTATCAATGGGACAAAATTCTATATGCACCACCCCCTCCCAGGAGCTCCCCCCAGACTTAAAGAGCAGTCTCCTGCTCTGGATCTTGAGTTCAGAATCTGGACATGGGAATGGGCAGGTGGGCGTTGTCTGCTGCAGGCACCCCAGGGTGTGCTGCAGCCTGGAGCATGCTCACCCACCTCTCCCTCCCCAGAGTGACACATAGATGTGGCTAATGGAGGAGCAAATGCCACCCCATTTTGCCAGATGTCCAGAAGTGAAGATGCAGTGCTCCCCCTGGTAGTAGCACTCTGCCATCCTCCTCTTTTCCCCCTGCCCTCTCCTCCCCTGCACGCACCATTGTACAGAATCGATACCCAACACACACAGAAGAGGATGGCAATGGGCCCTACAACCTAGGAGGCAGCAACCTGGGGAGAAGGGCTGAGTGAGCTGGCACAGTGGGGCAAGGACAAAGCCTTCTCTACCCCCCTCACCCCACAGACAGGCTGAGTTGGGGGAGTGCAGTGCCCTCCTGCCTAACCCCCAAACTACATCATGCTGGCATGGGTTGATGAGCCAGCACCTCCCCCTGCCTGTGGTAATTAGACTTTATGTCCATTCAGCAGTGCTGACCTGACTTTCAGGTTCTCTTGTTGACCTGATTTTCTAGTTGAAAAGTGAGCACTAGGTAACACTGTGGTGTCTCTACAGCATGGGGAAGGAGGAAGCAACCGGCTTCCTGGCTCACTGCTGGCTGAGCTCCTTCTCCACAGGGGGCTGCTTCCCCTTCCTGGCTGGCAGGGACCTGCATGGCACTTTCTCCCTTGCAGGTGGCCCCACCCCTGCTGGGACCAAGATGTGGCAAACTGAATTTTTTTGGTACATAGCTGGGCCACAGCTGTGGGCTAATTGGGCTGCAGGCTGTGGGTTGAGAACCACTGGTTTAACGTGATCTTAGTTGTACATTCATACAACAGTTAAAACACTTTGTCAAACTGTCTTCTGAAAACTGTAGTTAACTGTTCCCTCATTTTTATTTAACACCTAGATCTGCCTTTCAGAAGTGATATGTACCCACAGCTCCAGCTGAAGTTAGCGGGAGTTGCAGGTTTGCAGCACCTCTGAAAATCAGGACCGGGAATGTAAAATTGGGCACCCAAAAGTAGTTTTTAGAAGTGAATCTATTAATCTTTTGCAGAGCATTATTAAGCCTTCAAATTGCTTATGAAAGAAAATCTGCAGTGATGTGATACACCTTTGAGCTAAACGAGTATTAGTTAAGCCTCCAAAATCTCCAGTCAGATCAAGGGTAAAGGACATTTAAATAGTGTCTCCAAGAATACCATTGTGTTCATATTCAGAATACTTGGGAGTTAGAGATGTGGGAACTGAGGACCACTGAGCCCTGTGTCTGACCACCTTGGGCTCTCTCTCACTCGGTGATGCTGTGACAAGCCACAAACACCTTGCAGGTACTGCACTTTCACAGCCCTCAACAGGCAGGGGCCACACCTAGCTCCGCTCAGTGAATGCTTTCCAGCCACTCATCAACCAACAAGAGAAACTCCAGCTGGCTTCTCAGCCCAGGACCACACCGTCAACCCTCGTCAAAAAGTTTGATCAGTGGAGATTGAGGGAAGGGCAGACTGGATAACAAAGTGGAAGAAATGTACACTAGCCTTTGTTACTGAGCAGTCTCTCTAAATATTTCACTTCATGACACACTGGTTAAGATAAAACAAACAAGTTTATTAACTACGGATAAGTGGCACGTATAAAGAAATTACTTCATTTGGTAATTTATTTTAAACAAAATCACAGTTAAGTTCTACACAATAACAAGCTCTTGAATTTGCAATGTCTCACCTTCATTAGCTGATGAAAAGCAGTTTCTTAAACACAGCCTGGGCAACCTTCCCTGCCAGGGACTCCCTTTTCCAACGTCCTTTGTTCAGTTGAATGGGAGTGGAGCCAGGTGATGTCATGCTTCCCCGTTTATACTTTTTTCACTTTGCTAGAACAGTCCATGCATGTGACATGGTAGCTGCATTCCTTTTGGTCAGGCAACACTATTGTGTTTCGAGCCTTGCAACATTTTCTAGCAGCATTTACAACAATATTTTATAACTTCACAAATTATGGTAACACACAATCCACCAGGATATTAATGTTTAGCAAAACAAGACTTTTAAAATACCAAGCAAGGCATTTGTACAGAACACAACTATGACATTATTGAATTATGGGGTTTGGGGGTATTGATTGGTCACAGTGGTGTACATTTGTTTTAAAACCTGCATGAGTAATGTGGTTTTTGTGGCTGATCCCGATATACCTGTGTGTGTTTATATTTTAGAACAGAGATGCCAGACAAGAACATTTTTGCTTCAACTCTACAGCCAAGTTGTAAGGACCATGTTAAGACAGAAACAAAGATTGGCAAATTAAACGAACAGACCTCTTCAGATTGGCTTACTCCAGACAAACTCGAGAAGACTAGTATGCTAGAGTATAGCGCTGACAGTCCACCCCACCCTTATAACACTGAACACTTAGTTGTGTGTGAAAAGAGAATGAACAGCAATGAATTTCTTTCATCTCAGCCGCAGTCTAATACAAGAACTCTTGGATCAAAGTCAGGGCCCATGTCTTTAGTACAACAGAATCTGTTAGAACAGTCCCATGTGGCGTTGTCCTCATCTGGTGAACGTGCTGTTCAGTCATTTGATAGGGCTCATAACCCTCAGATTCCAGAAATAATTTACCAAAATCTTCCTCCTCCTTTACCTCCAAAGAAATATACTCTGAATGTTCGGCTAGGATCAAAAAATAATGAAGCTACAGCTGATGTAAAATTGTCAGAAGTGTTACAGATTAATCCTTCAAATTTTGAAAGACAAACTATAGGTATTGCTTCAAAATCTGCATCAGCAGGTGCATTTACAAATGAAGAAAAGTTTAAAGAAACATTTCAAGGGAATGAGCATGCCATTCACAAACTGGATTCTGCACCTAGCTCATCAGTTAATAACTTTCATACTGTATCTGGTAGTATATTTAATAAAGGATCTCAGCACATAGGACCAAGTGCTAACTCTTCTGATGCAAATGATAGTGTATCGCTAACAACCTATTTTTCAGTAGATAGTTGCATGACAGATACATACAGGATGAAATACCATCAGAGACCCAAGCTGTATTTTGCTGACAGTGGTGGCTTCCACAAAGACAAACATCTGTCACCACCTGGAATGGAACTGGGCACTGTATACCATGGTACTCTTGATTCTAGTCATCCCACATCTGAACAGAGATATAAACCTAGCCTAGAAGGAATACACTGCAATAGGTAGGTAGAGTCAAATCCATTATTTTCTTACGCATTTCACATGGCCTGCTTCTGGGCAGGAAGCGTGGACTTTTCAAAATGTGGTGACACTTAAGTATCCAGAGCTCAAAAGTTTGTGTGTCTCATCAACAGAATGGTCCAATAAAAGATATTACCTCACCCACCTTGTCTAATATCCTGGGGCTGACATGGCTGACAACGCTGCATACTTAAGTATCCTGTCAGCCATATTGCTCTTGAAAGAGGACTGTGACTGATTCTGTAAATCTGGATGAGCAGGGGAAAAGGTGCTAAAGTTTTGGCCGTATGTTCATGGATTTGTCATTTTCCTTGCCTTAACAATGTTTACCTCCACTATGTGATGATGCAAATTTATTCAGCATTTCTGTTACAAATGGTTCCTTTTAAAAGTGTGTGTTTTTAATTAATAGTTAGTAAAATCAGTCAGCACATGAGATTTACTTAATCTACATTCATTTTACTGGGGAAAAAAAAAGTACAGTGGTGGCTTGGTGCCCACAGACTAAAAAGGTGTAAATTAATTTGTAATCCCTTAAACTATCTGGTGTGATATGTACAGCACCATGCATAAGATGGTACATTCAATAAGAATACTACCTGCTTTATGGAACCATTTTTTTCCTAATGGGTAACAACAATAGTTGTTACTTCATCTGACTTCTGTGAAAGTCTAACTTAATTTCCTTTATTCTTTGTGTCTTTTTAATGCAAGTTTACCCAGAGAATTTGATATTTAGTATTTGAAATGCCTTAATGAGTGATTTTTTTTACAAATTACTCTAGTCTACATGAACTGCAAATAAACTTTACAAGGGAATTGAGGTTTTTAGATTACCCTAAAACTCCAGCTCCATCTTCGTATACATTTTTATCCAACAGTTGTTTGCTCCTTAACTTAAATTCTACTCAGTGTTCCACAAGCAAATTGTGATACTTTAATTTACTACTAAAATTTAATTCAGCTATGGAAGCTACAGATTAGTAGTCTGACAAAATGGGATGTAGAAACTAATTTTTTAGGACATGAAATTTTCACATGCAACTACAACAGATATGTTTAAGAAATAGTATGTTTATACTCAAGATCTTATTCTTCAAGTCAGCTTAATTTTTGCAGCTATGTACAAACTCAACTCTACTGTGTGTCTTTTTTCCTCCCCTCTTAAAAATACAACACTGTGGCTCAGATCAACCTGAGAAAACATATGGGATCAGTCAGACTGACTTACTGTTATAGAATTTTGTCCCCAGCTAGCAGTCTCCCACTCAAACACTAATCTAGACAATATTTTTCATTGAATGGGTAAATCTTCATCCCTTTTGGATAGGTTTTTAATTGAATCTGCACCCTTTAGAGAGACTCAATTTAGTTTCAGTGCAGTCTATTGTTCAAAGCATTATGTTGGTCATTGAAATAACTAATGTAACTTGTCATGAACACTACCAAATCAGGACTGTAAAGTTGGTTGGAGCGTAACTAATTACAGTTAAGCATAAATGCCTTTTAGTTCTGAGCTCCGTGCTACATATGTTATGCTTGCACTATGGTTACAGGCTTAAATGCTTATGTACATTATGTGAATTACAATACTTCAACCAAATGGTGACAATCATGTATTTTAATAGCTATCCAATGTATACAGCTGCAGCGTTGGTTACTTTTGCTAATATCTTAACATGAACTCAACCTAAGATTTCTCACTTTCACTATAACATATAGATAGCAGATCAAATATCTCAAACCAGTCCCTTTACACTTTGTCACACAATATTTCAAAGAATGAATGAATTCTGGAACTGGTATTGTTATATCTAAAACAAATACATCCAGCATGGTTGGATATGAATGTAAGTGGAATTGAAAAGCTTTACATGCTGTATAGAGGATAAAACTGGGTGAGGGAAAAGGAACTTGGCTTAAAAACACTTGAATGTATGAAAGCAAGTAAGATTCCCAATATTAATCTTTTTGTTTTGTTAAAAATTAAACTTTTCTAACCTGTACCAGATAGGCATTATTTAATGTACACAGCCATTCAAGAGCATCTTTTAAAAAGTTAACTAATCGTACTAGAATTCGTTGGCTATATACAATTGGCAACGCTTTTCCAGAAATCTGGAAATGCAGTATTTTAATTTATAAACAGCACAGCAACAACTGTGAATGATACTATGTTAGAGCAAAGTTAGTGTTCCTAAATGTGCATAGCAAACCTTCATATTTCTATACACAGGAACAATGTGAATGCATATTAACACAAAAGAAATGAATTTTTCAGGGAGAATAATTGGTAAGCTTATTCAAGAGCTGCTTACATTCATCTGAACTTTTGACAGCCCTTATTGAAGTCACTTAAATGTACTTTGGTCTTCCCTTGCTTTGCTTGAAGGAGCCTTTCCAGGTAAAATTGTTTATGTATGACCTGTTTATCAGGTTATATGTGCACTATTATATTATTAGATTAACCTCAGTTTTTGTATGTACTCTGCAGGCTCTGTTTATTTAATATTTAACTGTCTGATCTGACTTACTGATTTAGCTGGAGTGCCTATTTATTTTTTTATAAGTGTCCTCTTCTGGTTATAGTTTGTATAAGAACAGACATTTTGTAATGGTTAAATGCATTTACCCAGTATTGTAATTAATATATTTTTCAGTCTTTAGAATTTTATTTTCATGTAAAGCTGCATTTTTCTGCTTGTTCAGACTATTAGATAAAAACTAACTACTTTTGTGGCTGCTACCTCTATTGTCTTTATTTTATTTTACATGGGTGGTTTAAAATTGATAAAACAATGAATACCTATTTTCAAATTAGATTTGTCATCCAAAAACAGAAAGGATAGCTGAGAACTACTCAAGCACCACTAAAATTTCTCCTATCTTGAATAGTGATGCTCACCTGCACTAAAATATTAGCCAGAAAACGTGTTATGTAATTCAGAGCTTTTTTTTAACATTATAGAGCATAAATATTGAAGTTCCCCAGGTCGATCTCATGATCTTTATCTAACTTAATGTTTGAAGCATCAGTTTTGGTGTGTGCAAAATTGAAGCTTGCATGCTGCTACTTGCATTCAGTATCTTGCCAGGAATCAGGCCACCTCCCTTCTTCACACTTTTCCCCATGAGACAGAATCCTGAACTCAGTTCTTGGCCAAATACTTCTTTAAAAAATCCTTATTTAAAGATATGATCATTAACATTTAGTTTTCTACAGGGTTCAAGGATAACGTTCTTTAAACCATTTCTGTTCATGGTTACAGCATATGCAAGCACTGAGCATAGCAGCAGGAAGAACATCTGTGGGGGGCAAAAAAAGCCCTTAAATTCCTGAAGACACCTACTGTAACAAAATCCAAAGGGGTAGCCGTGTTAGTCTATTGTAGAAAGACAACAGAGTCTTGTGGCACTTTTAAAGACTAACAGATTTATTAATCGCATGAGCTTTCGTGGGAGAAAATCCTGACGAAGTGGGATTTTCTCC
>ML685791.1:11504893-11561571 GCA_007922175.1 Pelusios castaneus
GAAGGTGGGGGAGGGGGGAGAAGCGGGGAGAGGGAGAAGGTGGCGGTGGGGGAGGGGAAGAAGGTGGGGGAGAAGCGGGGGGGAGGGGAAAAAGCGGGGAGGGCCCGAAGGAGGCGGGGGGGGGGCAGGTAGGGAGGGAGGTGACAATGGGGGGGGGAAGAGGTGGGCAGGACTGTGCTGACCAGCCCGTTCCTCTCCCGGGACAGCGGTGGAGCCCGAGACTCAGGGAGACCGAGAGCAGAGGAAGAGCGGGACTTGGGGTGAGAGCGGGCCAGTCTGGGGGTGCTCGCGGCTGTGGTGGGTGACTGCTGGCTCCAAGGAGGGTTTTCTGCGATGGATCTAAATGATCTCGTTTTGCTGCTGGCCCACGGGAGTGTCTGTGAAGCAATGCAATGGGACTCGGGGGCTTTTTTTGCTTTTTGCCTTTTTAAATAAAACCTAGGAAATGACGCCAACCCGCCATGAAAGGAACATTACTGAGGTTGCAAGTCAAGCAGGTAAAAGTTAAGAAATGCTAGAATGACTGCAGTCTTAATTCACTCCCCTCTCCACTTTATGCTTATGCAATAGGATTATGTTCAGTTGCATACTGTGCTTTTTCTTCTGGACCCCGTTTCATTCAGTGCAGCATGTACACCTACTTTGGGGGTGGCTAAGGGTTTTTTATTGCAGGAGGCTGTTTGTTGGCTGTAGAACCCCTTCGTCAATTGTAGAAATTGGAATGTGAGTAATGAATGAGATAGGAGGGATTGTAGGAAGTTCTCACAGTTAAGGCACTGACTGTTGTCTTGGAGAACTTACTTCTATCCCTGCCCCTGCCTCCTATCACAGGAACTCTATAAATTTGGCGCTTTCTCACAGAGCCCTGCAGGCTGACTTTCAGTAACTTCATCTCTGAGTGCTCAACCATTCTGTAAGTAGCACTATGCATTACATAGCCCAAATCTCTCTGTACTTCCATTTCCCATCTATAATTTTCAGTGATCAATTTGAGATGCTGTATACCCTGAAAAATCAAGTTCTGAGTGCCAAAAAGCCCATGAGGTAGATACTATAGCATTTGGGTGTTGAATAAAATAACATGTGAATTTTCATATACTTCCTCCTCTTATGGGCTGTCATGGCCCTAAGCGGGGATAAGGTATGAGGCTGACTATTTCCTACACCTTAATAGTGGATTGAGCAACTACCTTAAACAAGAATGTTTACAGCAGTCTTTAAATATTAAATAGAGCAGGGTTTGATTAAGTGAGCTATGTCCATCTTGTGCACTAAATGAAGCAGGAATTCAGAGGGAAAGAATAAGACAAACCGATCCTTTGGGTGTAGGCTTGATTTAATTCTGGGGCATGTGAGTGTGAGAGAGAGACTGTATACCTGCAACAGAGTGCTTAGCCAAGTTGCAAGTGATTTTAGTTGGGTTATATCCATCCCTTCTTCTAAATATGAAGCATCTACTAACATCTATGGTTTTTGTCGATAAATGACCCTTTTAGCAGTACTCTCTGCTCTTAGCTAGTGCAATTATAGGTCTATGAGAGCATTGTATTACAGTAATAATGCAGTTTTGCTAGAATACCATTCGTAGTTTTAACTTTTATCAGGAAGATACTAGCCATAATCAGAACCGCAATGATTATAGAGCCTCCTATCTTGCATGAGAAGTGACAAAGTAGAAGAGTCTGTTGTCACTTCCCACCCACAGAAATGAGGGCCCAATGTTACATAAATCTTGCGTTGACCGAAGGAAAACTGTAAGGAGACAAGTAATATGGAAAGTCCTGTTGCACCTTGCAGTATTTTATATCTGGCATGACTGTTTATTAATGAGACTTGCTTCTCTAAAAAGGGCACTCAAACTTGCAAGCACAGAAACAGTAGTCCCTTTGCAAACAAACATACCTATTAATGTGTGTGCAAAGTGGGGTTTGCTACCCTAATAAGCAAAAAAACAAACAAACAAACAAAAAACCCAGAGAGCCAAATAACAGGTGCAGCGTTTGGCCCTATGTTCCCCTGACTTTTCTAGAATGTGGCAGGACTGAAAGAAGTGTTGGCTGCAGCATGCTTGGTGTAATGCTCCTCAAGGAGCTGTTGTAAGTTGGAGCAGTCCTGTTTAAATTTATTCTACTAAGTGTACTGAGAGTCTACTCTTCTCTGGCAGTCTTAGGAGAGACTGCTTTAAAGCATTTTTGTGTTGAGCAAAGGGAGCGGGTAAAGCATAATTCTCCCCGGTATGGTATGGAGGTCAGCAGCAAGGGAAGAAGGAGAAAAGTGTAACCTGCCTTTTTCATTCCTTGTAGTGTCACTTCCTGTTCAAGATGATGAAGCTTCATGACAGCATACTTTGGAAAAGGAAGAGCATGCATGCAGCAGGACAACTGGAAATAAGAGCCATGAAACAGTTTGCCCTCAGTGGGCATGTCATACACACTGGTCAATTCATGGATGTACTGACTGGAGCAGCGTACAGATGAACCACACCCCTTAAAACAAGGAGTCTGGTAGCACCTTTAAAGATTGATAAATAAGTTTGTTACATGAGCTTTCGTGGGAGAAAATCCCACTTTACCAGACGATTTGAAGACTCTCTCAAGTGTTAAAGATAGAGGATGGTACATCTGTTTTTGTGGTGGCGATATGGATTAATTTACTTTATAGTTGTCTGTGCTATCCAGCCAGTTGTAAAAATCAATTGGAAAAAGTGGATGGAACTTACATATTCTATAGAAAAGAGGGGTTTAAATAGGGTTTATGTTCCTTCATAAGTGTTTGAATAAAGATGTTGCTTGGTTTCTATGGAGATTAGAACCTGTAGGGAAAAAATCATATTATTTAAAACCATGACTATTGAAATAAACTAGAGTATGGTTGTCAGAACCAATAATCTTTTGAAAGAAAATAATTGGCCAACAGATGAGGTCAGGATTTTGTTTAACGTTTTTACCATCCTCTTATTTTCTTCTGATAGAGTGCGCCATGGACGTTGCTTGCTTGGTACTGTACTTGACAAGAATCTGAATGCATCAGCAGCCAAACTGCTGGTTCAGACATCATTCTGTTGGATGAACAAAAAAGCTTGATTTATATCTGGTTTTTTGCTCTGTAATGTTACGTACTGAAGTTCATCACTCTGTTTTAATTCTTTTTATGAACAAGAAATATCTTGCTAAAATGTTTGTGACAGTGAGCATCACTGCTCAGTTGATAAAATGCTAGATTTATCAAGTCTATTTCATCTAACTTGTCATCCAAGAACAGGGAAAGGAGAAAAATTAGAACACTAATTTGCAAATAATTAGGTGGCTTAGTGGTGCTGGAGTAGTTTTCAGCTATGGAATGTAGAAAAATAATGTAAAATGTATCAATTTCTTTGCTTGTCCAGATTAAAAATTCTTTCAACTAACTCAATGAAGCAGCCACAAAAGTTCTTTAAATACAAATAGAACTTTCTATAAAAGATATCAACAGTTTTTTAATCTTTGTATTAAATAAAAAAACTCTTCTAAATGGTTACTGAAATGTATGCATTTATAACTTAGCTAGAGTATGTATCCTCTTCTGGTTAGTCAGGTCACACATAACTGTTTACCACATTGTAATTAAACAATCCACTTTAGAGGCCTTCTATTTGAAACACCTTCAGCTTATGTGCACTATTACAAAGTAGTAATACAGAAGGTTTGGCCTGGAAAGACTGCCTCAAGAAAAGACCAAAATGACTTCAATGAGGACTATTGCATTTCAGAGCTCTAGATGATTTGAAACTGCTACTGTTGAGTGCACTTACCAGTTATGCACACTAGCTTTCTGGAAACCAAAATCACTTGTTTGTGTTTATGAATGCCTGTTACACTGTTCTGAAATGTGCACTGTAGGCTGAGACAGTTTTTGTTTAGTCATGATGGTACACATTGTAGTTTGTTTTTCTACTTACATGCTGAGATGATATTTGACTAAAGGTGAAACCCAAACTGGAGATTTGTGGCTTACAGTAATGAACTGACTATTTTTTTAGTGCAGCAACAGTGACTCTATTTGCCTTTTTCAAAATTAAATAATTGCACATAAATAACAAACACAATTGCATAGCTTCTTTCTGTGGCATGCCTGGGAACCCCTGTCCCAAGCATGCCACTGAGAGGAGCTGCTCCCAGTGATGTTTTTATTAAGTTGACTTAATAAAGTCAACTCTAAGCCGACTTCAAGTCAACTTAACTTTTCTAGTGTTGACATATTACCTTTTTGACCTTTTAAGTCGACTCACACTTTACATTGTCTTAATAAAGTGGATTTAGGCACTAATCCCCATCCACACTGGCTTAAATCAACCTAATAATGCCGACTTGCATTAAGTTGACCTCCTTAAGTTGACTTAATTTGTAAATGTAGATGCACCCTTAGTCTTTAAAAGTGCCACAGAACTCCTTGTTTGTTTTGAGTCTATCTATTTAGCTTAACAATGAAAAGGTTAAGGGATGATTTGACCGCAGTTTACAAGTATCTATAAGAGGAGGAAATATTTGGTAATGGGCTCTTCAATCTATCAGAGAAAGGTACAACATGATGCAATGGCTGGAAGTTGAAGCTAGACAAATTCAGACTTGAAAGGAGGCCTAAATTTGAGAGTGATGGTAATTAGTCTGGAACAATTTATCAAGGGTCATGGTGGATTATCCATCACTGACAACTTAATCGAATCTTGATTTACCATCTCTTTTCTCAAAGATAGGTGCTAGGAATTATTTTGGGGTAGTTCTATAGTCTGTATGCTACAGGGAGTCAGACTAGATCATCACAATGGTCTTTCTGGCCTGGAAATCTATGAAGAAATAGATATAGCCGGTCAAATAGTGGAAAACAATTTTGTGGCTAGTTCAACACATCAACTTTGTTTCTGTGTCACTGACGTCTGAATAGACCCAGTTTTCATGATGTTGTATAGATATTTAAATTCTTTTAATTTTATTTACCAACAGTCCAGTTTTCATTCAAGAAAACAAACTTGTCATTAACCATATGATAAAAATTTATGAACAGAATGTCCAATGCTGACATTTTTTCTGAAGTGGTTTTTAAATAATTTTCATATAAAAATATTTTTCACTTAAAAAAAGGCCTTTTACCCCAAATCAGCGCTATTCAGTGACCATACAGAAACTTGGGCCTGATTCTCCATTGCTTGTTTTTGTGTAGTCATTTCCACTCTCACATAGGTCCTGACTGGGCCTGATTCTCATTTACACTGAAGGCCCCTTTATACTGCTTTGGCAGTATAAAGAAAACGTAAGGTAGGTGCAAACTTTCACTTCCAAAGTATTGTTAATCCATCTGAGAATCAGGCCCGTACCTCTTACACTGAAGTTTTAATTTACAGCAGAGGCTCTCACACTTTTTACTGTTAAAAAGGATATTACTTTGGACACCTTCTCTACAATTGAAGATAGCACAAAACATGGGTAAAATGTTGATTTTTTTTTTTTTATATATGTAAAAATAGGGTTTTTTTTTAATTTAAATACAGATTAGGTTTATTTTTTTTAAAGCTGACTTAAAACTAACGCTGTTTGTGAATTTTAATTTTCAGCCACATGGAATCTGACAGAAATTACAAGTAAAAAATTCATCTGTCAATTGAGAAATGCCTTATTCACTATTTTCTATTATGACAATATAAAAAAGTAAAAATCTGAATAAATGCAAGCTAAGTTATATAATGTCTTAATTTAGTACTGCTATATTTACACACATTTTAGTGTAAAAGCTATATTTAGTTGCAAATCAACATGTTTTAATGGTTATCTAGGAATGAGAATCAACCTTTCTTTAAGAAAATAACCAAAGTATGAATGCAAAACCCAATTAAAATAAATTTAAATGATTTTCTGCTTTCTGATTTAAATGAGGATTAAAATTGGCAACTTAAAATTGCTTTGATTTACATCAATTCTGACTGCACAGACTATGTTCCTTTCTACTCGTATGATGAGGCAGACTACCAATCCTCATTTGCAATCATATAACAAGCCAGTGGCATCTGAAGCAATTGCTTACACAGGAGAGCAACATTAGATAAGTATATAACAAGAACCAGAACTTCAGTTGGTATACTTTGGTACAGTTCTAGTCAAATCCATGGATCAGTTTATTCCAGCTGCAAACCTGAGATTCATATTTTTAGCTGCTTTTAATGCAAATTAGGCACCTGAAAACAAGGAGGAGAGCCAGCTTTTTGTGGACCATCAGCAAGTGTTCTGTGAACACAAGTGATCCTGGGACCAAAATTTGCTTTATTGGTATAAATCAGGGATTCTCAGTTTCCTTTTGATTGGTTTTCATTGACATTTGGGTGCCAAAATAAAGGTGACACTGCTCAAAAGCACACATTGCTTTACCTAAATCATGGTCCCTGGCAAACTAACTCTCTCACTGGGGAAGGGAGGACATCCTATTAGTATAAGTCTGCTTTAACATCTGTCATAGTTCTTGAGTTAAGCTAGAGACACAAGGTCTCTGTGAACAGATATTTCTTGAAGCAAAAAAGGAAAATCAGCAACTCCCAGCTTCCCCCAGGACCTAAACTGCCCACAAGGAGATCCTTGGTAAAATGAGTTCTGTGTTACCTGGATGGATCGTGCAATGATTACGTGTTCTGTTACTTTCCTCTGAAGCATGTGGCATTAGCCACTGTTGGAAGACAGATAACTGGGCTAGATGGACCACTGGTCTGACCCCCTAAGGTTGTTAAGCTGAATTGTAAGAAAGAATGTGTGCACTTGGGATGTACACTTAGTGCTATCAGAGGGCCATTTGGAGAATTGAAAAGAACCACCTAGTATGCTAGGTCCAGAGTGAAAATGGTGACAAGCATACTGAGATCTGATGTTAGTGTGTTCAGGAATTGACAGGACATTCTTTCAATGATGACAAAAAGGCTTTAATTACTATGCTTATACAATGAGTTGCTTACAGTGTGGTCCTTAAGCCAAGGGCATTACAAGGGCCAAAGCCAAAAGCGCTGGAAAGGAGAGACCTCCATTCACTCAGTAGAGGGGGGTTTCTTTACCCAGGCAAGTCATTTTGGCTATGTCTACACTTGTTAAGTCGACTCAACGGAATGTCTACACTTAGTCGCCATAAATCGACCTTGTTAAGTCAACTTAACAGAGCCTGTAATGTAGACATAACCGTCTACACTGGCTTTAAGTCGACTTAATACGGTCGACTTAAGCCTTAGGTCAACCTTCAGAGGTGGTGTATTAAGTCGACTTAACAAGCGCCCAGTGTGGACACAGAGTTCTGTAGGTCGACTTAAACATTCTTAGGTCAACCTAAGGCGCCAGTGTAGACACACCCTTTGGCATTAAGAGGGCCAATTTAGACAGGAGAGAAAGGAAACAGACCTGAATTCTAAGTACAGGGGAGTCATCCTTTACAAAAATATTCCTCCTTTAAAGAAGGGGGGAAGTCCACAACTGGGAAAGATCCAGAAATGAACAGTTAAGTGAGGAATCCTGCCCAGTCTCTCATTACGATTACATTCTTCAACCACAGCAACACCCTTCTCCACTTACTCTCTGTCCCACAAAGAAAATTACGACTCTGTGCCTCCTAAACTTCACCGAAAAAGACACTTCTTACCCCTAGTTCCAATGGCTGTGAATTTGGGTCTTTGAAGCTGAAGTTTGTGGGTTTTATATTTGGAACCACAAATACACAGCTGGTGAGCATATCTGTCTCACTGTTTTACTTAGATTTGTTGCTTAGTTTTCAGTGAGTAGTTATACTACTTTGCATTCTGTATTACTTATAGGAGGATCTCACAAATAACATGTATAAATGCAACAGCCTTCTAGAATACCTTCTCTGTTGTTCAGTAGCAATAAAATAGCATCCCATGTAAACACACCTTCACATGACAACACTTGCACTACACAAACACATTTCAAACAAATGAACAAGTCAAAATAAAAAAGGTCCGGTAGCCTAGCAATAATATTCTGCATCTGCAAACGCTTATGTTACAGTGCTGGGTGTGCTAGATAAGTAGATGAGCTCTATTAGGCTATGTCTACACTACAAAAAGTTAGGTCGACTTTGTTAAGTTGACCTAAAGTTGACCTTATTAGGTCAACTTAACAAAGTGGTTTCCCTGAAAGGGGACTAACTGCCCTTAGGTCAACCTAATAAAGTGGCCTTAAATGTCCACACTGTGCTTAGGTTAACCTAAGGAGCAGACTTCAGGGTTAGGTCGACTTAACTGGTGGTTCTTATTAAGTCGACCTAACCTTTCATTAAGTCGACTTAAGGAATTTCGTACGTCAACTTAATGAAACCCTGGTGTGGACAGGATCTAAGTTAGGTCAACTTAACCTCCTTAAGTCGACCTAACTTGCAAGTGTAGACATAGCCTTATAGCTCAGATATGCGTCTCTTTCATCAACAGACACTAGTCCAATGACAGAAATTACCTTACCCATATAGGGGTTCTACATCAGTAGAAGACATGAATTGGAGTTCTGCCTTTCTCCCACTCTGCGCCAGAAGAGAGCATGCTTGACTCAAGGGGATAGGAAAAGGTATATCATGAGACACACTATTTCTCTCGCTAGTCAGTAAAGTGTGGTCATGGGCTCAAAAAAAGCATTTAATCTAATCTGAGCCTCTGAAACTTCAGAAACTTGCTCATCAGCTCTGTTCTTTATAGTACGGTAGTGGTGTTGACATCATGCCATCCAGTACAGTGTAAATTTTGCAAGGTGTTTCTTGTGATGAGGGTTCTAATCCTGCAATGAATAGGTAGGCCTGCATACCTGAATGGAGCCCCATTGAAATCAGTAGGATCCATACAGGCACAGGGATCAGCCCATTCACCTGGAATTTATTAATTCTCTGGTGCTGCAGTTCTTTACCCCTCCTCTCCTTGATTTTCTTTGTGCCAATGAATAGGTGTGCAGCAAACCATCACATTCAGTTTTGGTCTTGTAGTTGGATTTGAACCAGGGATGAATTTTGTTTAGTTCTATGCATATTCAGTGTCCAGTATTGCACCTCTTTATTCATGTGATTAGTCCTATGTAAGTCTTCATTGCCATCTTCAGGGTGTATGCTAGCTTGAAAACTATATCGTTGGCTGGTGGGCCTTTCTAACAGCTTGGGGACAGAAGTCAGTCAAGATCAACTCTGTGGCTAGGTCTACACTAGAAAAGTTAAGTCGACGTTATTAAGTCTACTTAATAAGGTCGACTTTAAGTTGACCTTATTAAGTCAACTTAACAAAAGTCGACAACTTTTCTAGTGTAGACATAGCCCCTTTTCGACACTTTAAGTCTACTTAATTAGGCGCTAATCCCATCCACACTGGCTTAAGTCGACCTAATAAGGTCGACTTAAGTGTTAAGATGACCTAAATTGAGGTTTTATTAAGTCGATTTAACTTTCCCTTAAGTCGACTTAAGGAAACCCCAGCGTGGACTCAGAGTAGTTTAAGATGACTTTAAGCCTCCTTAAGTCGACTTAATTTGTAAGTGCTACTGCTAGCCTTCTATAGAGGCTTTTTTCTTCTCCTGTCTCACAAATGCAAGAAGTATGAAAAAATATCAAAAGTGATAGTTCTGACTTGGACTGGTACTGCAGGGTCCATCCCCCCCGAGCTGCTGAAGTTTCAGTTTTCCATCAGCCTCAGGACAGACTAGTTTTCTGTTACTGCTCAGAGAAGTTTCCATTCGTTTTAATTTCTCTCTTCCTATTTGGGGCAGGATGGCGTCTGGGTCCTCACTTATATCTTCCATCTGGAAATTAGAGCTGATCATTAGCTGATGCTTCACTTGCTTTCCGATCTGCTCAGTAGGCCAGTGCTTGCTTGCTGCTCACTGGTGCCTCACTGCTCTGCTACATATATATAGTTATATGATGAAAGAAATTGATATACATATGTATGTTAAAATAAATTGCAGATAGATTAGTATGTGAAAAGAAATTTAACTAATCCTTAATGTAGAATTGTGTGTCCTGTTCTTTATGGCACATTCAACTTGAAAACTAGTTGTGAATCATTTAAAAAAGTAAGCCAGCAGAGTCCTGTGGCACTTTTAAAGACTAACAGATTTATTTATCGCATGAGCTTTCATGGGAGAAAATCCCACTTCGTCAAAGCGTCTGATGAAGTGTGATTTACTCCCACGAAAGCTCATGCGATAAATAAATCTGTTAGTCTTTAAAAGTGCCACAGGACTCTGTTGCCTTTCTACAATAGACTAACACGGCTACCCCTTTGGAATTTAAAAAAGTGGTTTATGATAGCATCTAACCAGCAGATGGTGCTCTTAGACTCTTCGGGAAATAATAGCTTTGGGTGAGTGAAGTTACAGAAACCATCACCAAAAAAGTCACCTGATGAAATTTCGTAAACTGCTCAAGAGGAAGACAATCCAGGAGAATTAAGAAAGAAATAGCCAGGTTATACTGAAATAGCTGTTCCAAAAGCAATTAAAATGACCATAGCTTATTTAAATGTATTCATTCTGGAAAGGATTCATGTAGGATCCTTGGGTACATCCACACTGGAGCCTTAGGTCGACTTAAGGATGGTTACGTTGACCTACAGAGCTCTGTGTCCATATTGGGCTCTTATTAAGTCGATATAAGCGCTTCCTTAAGTCGACTTAATAACACCACCTCTTAAGGTTGACCTAAGGCTTAAGTCGACCTTATTAAGTCAACTTAAGCCAGTGTGGACGGGGAGTACCCTTAAGTGACCTAATTGGCCTCCAGCCCCCTCGCAGAGTTCCTGGCCACTCCTCCGTCAACGTAGCACCTGCCAGTGTGGACACAGAGCTGTGGAGTCTCTAAGTCGACTTAACAAGGTCGACTTTAAGTCGACTTAAAGTTGACCTTGGTTAAGTCAGCTTAACAGAGCCTCCAGTGTAGATGTACCCCTTGTGATTTGACTCTAGAGCCTAGAAGCTGCAAGCAGTACAATACACGGCAAAGTGCTTGCTACATACCTGCACAGTATCCAGGGAGTAGCTGTATCTAGACTTAACTAAGGTATTTACCAGAGCCCTAAGAAAATACTATGAACCAAGGGAAATGGGGCAGGACTGGAATGATTAGGAGGCAGGCAAGTCAAGCATGAATAGCGCACACATAGGTGGATACCACAGAGTGGTAAAGGTTTGTGAATCCAGGGCCGGTTTGGTCTGAATTCACCTTGTACCTATTTTTAATCAAATTCAAAATTTTTACCAATGATTCATAGACTCTAAGGTCAGAAGAGACCAATATGATCATCTACTCTGACCTGCACAATCTAGGAAATAATTGTAAAATCATTACTGCTGAAGTTTGCACATGACACAAAGATTGGTGAGGCGATAAATAATATTGAAGATAGGTCACTGACACAGAGAAATTGTGATCTTTTGATAAACTTGGAACAACTCAGATAAGTGTGGTTTGATATACATGCAAGGTCATACAATTAGTAGGAAAAATGTGTAGGCCATATTTAGGAGATAGGTGACTTAATCCTGCAAACAATGATGCTGAAAAGGTCTTAGGGATCCTTGTAGATAACCAGCTGAACATGAACTCTTGATGTAATGCTGTGTCTAGAAAGACTAATACAATCCTTACATGTGTAAATAGGGGAATATCTGGCAGAATTAAGGAAGTCTTTTAGTTATATTTACATGAATATTTGGAATTAGACCATTAGTGGTATACTATGTCCAATTCAGGTGTCAACATTTTTAAGGAAGATGTAGAAAAACTGGAGAGGATTCAGAGAAGCCCTACAAGAATGATTTGAGGTCTGAAAACGTTACCTAAAAGTGACAGATTGCCTTCAATAAATGTCTTATTAAAGAGAAAATGTTAAGAGAAGGTATAAAGACCTACACAGGGAGAAGATAAATATCTTCCATTAGGCGGCTTTTAATAGACCAGGCAGAGGCATAAGAAGATCTCATGGATGGAAGTTGAAATTAGAAAAAATTAAATTGGAAGTAAGATGCAACTTTTTAACAATGAAGGGACTATTGGGGCTGCTTATCAAAGACTGTGATAAATTCATCACCAGTTGGAACCTATACATTGATTTTGGATGTCTTTCCAAAAGAAATGCCCTAGTTCAGTCACAAGTTATTGACCTTGATAGTGATTGTTTACATAGTGGGACAGAATTATTTCTCTACTACAGGAATTACTATGTTAAATACTATGAAAGCTCATGCGCTAAATAAATTTGTTAGTCTTTAGAAGTGCTACAGGACTCCTTGTTTGTTTAGGTTAAATAGTGTAGTCTTTGTAGTAGAAGATGCCAGACTAGATGATCATAGTATTTATCCACATTCATGTTATTTGACCATTTAATCAGCCACCCCCTGATTTGTTGCTGCAGGAGTGCTGGTAGACCTATGCTAGAAGGGGTAAGCAATACAGCTAGCTTTGGAACCTGGCCAGCACAAGCCCCAATCCCAGCCACTCCCCTATGCAATCCTCTTCTTCCAAGTCCTGGTAGAGCGGATGACATGTCCTACCTTTCCCCTCCAGTGGCCTCAGTATGAAACAAGCAAAGGTTGTCTCCAGTCAGTTCTAATTCCTTAGGGCTCTCAGAGGATGAGGAAGATGTTTTCCAGCTTATCTGTTTCACAGGCCTCCTTCGATATCTGATTCCTTGACAGGCCAGAGGCGGAAAATGTTGACTGGTGCTTCTTCTTTAAAGTTCTCTAGGGATCAATTGGTGGACATGTTTCCCCTATCCTGATTCTTTAGGGAGCCGGTCTGGTATGGCTGAGACATAGGTCTCAGCTTTTCCTGAATGGGGATAGCCACCCTTTCACTCAGGTCTTCTGCAGCAGGACATAGAGCTAACCTTGGGCTTGCAGCAGGACCCATTTTATTCGCAGACCCACCCCTCTCGTCCAGATGTCAATATGAGATAAACAAAGGGAATCCTATTCTGTGGCCATGGAGACTGATTGATCACCGATCTCTTTATAACAGGCTTTAACATACTTGAAAATTGTTATCACATCCCCCCTCAATCTTTACTTAAGACTAAACAAAACATGCCCAGTTCTTTTTTACCTTTCCTTGTAGGTCACACTTTTTAAACCTTTCACAATTTTTGTTTCTCTCCTCTGGCCTCTCTCCAGGTTATTTAACTGCACG
The DNA here is from genome assembly GCA_007922175.1 of Pelusios castaneus. Taxonomy (NCBI): domain Eukaryota; kingdom Metazoa; phylum Chordata; order Testudines; family Pelomedusidae; genus Pelusios; species Pelusios castaneus. The sequence continues at coordinate 11,518,070 of ML685791.1, forward strand.
CATTACTCCACTGAGGCTCACAGTGCCAAGTAGAATGGGACAGATACCTTCTGTGTCTTACACAGGACACTACTGTTAATACACCTTACAACAATATTAACCTTTTTCACAACCACATCACTTTATTGACTCATATTGAATTTGTGATCCATTAGAGCCCTGGCATTCTTTTCAGTGGTATTACAATCTAGACAATTGTTCCCCATTTTGTAGTTGCGCATTTAACTTTCCTTTGCATCAGGCAAATTTGCTGATGTCACTTTAACATTGCCCCTTTGAGAAACTGCAGCTTCTCCTGAACTCCTTTACCCTTACCTTTTCTTCCCATGGGATCTTACCTATCAGTTGTCTGAATTTCTTAATATCACTGAATGTATTCCCATTTCCTGTGCTGTCTTGGAAAGAGATCTTGGTTGTACTCTCTTGATCTTATTAGCAATTGACAATCCCATTTGGAAAAATCACCATGGAAAAGGCTAGGTAAACTAGTGAATATAGAAAGAAAAACACAAAAGGCCAAATTTCTTCTGTATTGGCCAGTACACAGATTTAATCAAATATATAGGTAGAAAGATTAGATTAGAGCTATGGTACATACAAAATGCTCCAAAATGTTATGGTAAAAATATAAAAGAAGAAATTATATAAGGCAATATGCACCTCTATTCATTTAATATAGATTATTGTATTTGCTGTGCAAGAGGTAGTTTGTCTGTTTTTTCCAAACAAGCCATGTAATAACAAGGGCTATGTGTACACTTATTCAAATAAGTCGACTTAGCATGTCCACACTGTAAATTTAGGTCGACTTAAAGTTGACCTTGCCAAATCGACTTAGAATGTCTCCACTGGATGCCTAAGTTGACTTGTAGGGGCTAGGTGGACCTGGGAGAGGTGCATGGTGCCCCCCTTCCCCAGGCACCCCTTTAAAAGTGCCAGGGAGCTCAGCATCTTCCCCATTGTACCGGGATACATGGGGGCCGAGCAGGACAGGGCAGGGTACAGGAGCCAGGTGGGCAGGGCTGTGTCCTGCCCTGTGGGTGGGCACGCCAGGATCTGGCTGTGCCAGGCACCCTGGGAGGGAGGTCAGTGGGGGAACCCTGGGGACCCTTTAAGTTGACATAGGGCTTCGCCAGTAAGTCGACTTAAAACTAGGTCTTATTAAGTATACTTAAAATTTCTTTAAGTTGACTTAAGCAACAGCTTAAGTCGACTTAAGGAAACTGTAGTGAAGGAGCAGAGTAAATTAAGTCGACTTAAACCTGCTTAAGTCGACTTAATTTACAAAAGTAGATGCACCCAAGGTCTGTAAATGTCCAGTAAGAGCCTGATCTAACTCCCATTGACATCAGCAGGAATAGGATTAATATTTCTTGGAGATAAACTATATTATCAGAGACACAATCTTTACAGCTACAGACACAAACTTCCAGGAGTTAAGTATGTGTAAGGGCTGCAGGATATTGGGGGTTTGACTTCCTTGTGGGGGATTGTATCTGTTTTTGTTTGCTTATATAATTTTTAAAAATGTGATTCAATATACAATACAAAGAGAGACACTACAACAACAACAAACACCTTTTATGTTGGCAAGAACAAATTGCCACTTGAAAATCAGTGCAGAAACAATATTTATTTTCCTTTACAAAATGAATATAGTTTTCACAGCCCTTAACACCACCACATCTCAAAACAGTTATTGATATATAATACAAACAAGTCCTCATGGACATATTATTTATTTACTTAATATTGCAAGCCTGGAAATGCAAACAATTGACCTGTGTTTAAATCAAGACCAATCAATCAGTAACTCGATGCTTGTTGGAAAAGGAAAAAGGTTGCCATATCCACCAGAATTCTTCTCCCATCAGATTTCTCTTTCTAGACTTGATGTCTAAGCCCTTTTAAAGATCCTCTTGGCTTCAACTCCTTCATATTTGTAAATCTGAAAGAGATTAATGAAGAGAATATCACTGACCATATTTTTATCCCATTGAGAGAGTATTTATTATCTGTCAGAGGTTTACAACCTAAGATTTCAATCTAGCTACCATTATGTCACTAACCCTCAATCCTGTGAGGAGGTCTGTCAAAATCAGAGAGAAAGATTACAGTTCAGGACTACGGATTTTTAAAATCTCTAGACCCAGACTTGCACTCCCTTACTTTGACCTCTACTAAAAAGTTAGGTCAGTCTGGCTATATTGCTCAGGAGTGTGAAAGATCCACACCTGGTGTAGACAGTGCTAGGTAGACAGTAGGATTCTTCCATTAACCTAGCTACCGCCTCTCAGGGAGTTGCAATACCTGTGCTGACAGGAGGATCCCTCCTGCTGGGGAAGAGAGTGTCTTCACTGGACCGCTACAGTGACACAATTTCAGCACTACATTTCAAGCGTGGACAAGATCTTAATCCAGCCTTCAAGTTTAAGTCTGGATCCTTAAGGGGGGAGGGAAGTCTTGTGGTTACGGCACTGGAGTAGATCTCAAGGTATCAGAGTTTAATTTGCAGCTGTGCCATAGACATCCTGTGTGATTTGTGATAAGTCATTAAATATAGCGGTGCCTTAACTTCCCAGCTCTAAAATATGGGGATTATACTACTTCGCTACTTCACCGGGGCATGTGAATATATATTCATTAATTGTTGTGAGGAACTTAGAGTCCAATAAGGCCCTTCTCAATGTAGAATCTAACAGGCAAAAGCTTTCAGGGATTCAGATCCTTTGGTTAGAAAGAGCTACCGTGGGCTCAGCAGTGGGCTTCTTTAGACATAGCTCCAGCTGCAATCAGATAATTGAAATGAACGCAGGTGGATAGGAAAATATAAAGGTTAGAGTAGATCAAAAAAGTTAGAACTTTATAGTTTGATGCTGTGCCTAAAAGAAAAAAAAATGACTGATCATTTATTAGCTCACCTGAATCAGTTCATCTCCTACAATTTCTCTGAATGCTAGGAGCTCTTTCCCATTATCTTTCCGATTGAATTTTCCCACAAGCTTGTTTCCTTCCATGTTCCAAGTACCCTATAATGTAAAAATAAAAAATCCAAGGCATTCATGATAATGTTGATCCTATATACATATTTTCTGGCCGTTAAAAGATTGCCAAAGAGAAAAAGAGTAAGGAAACTGAATATCAGTTTTTTGCCTTCTGTCAGCAGCCCTGTAAATGGCAGGAACAGTGGCAGAGTTCTATGCCCTTACCACCAGACAAAGCATTTATAGTTTTGAATATATATGAGCATTCTTGTACTCTTTCACCCTGACCATCTCTCCCCTCTCTGCATCCCTCTGCTGGCTCCCCCTTCTCCTTTGTCAAACTTAAATTGCTTTTTTCCCTTTTTGAGGCCTATTACAGTCAATATCCACGCTATCTATCATCTCTCCTTTCCTATTTATGCTCGCCTCTCATCAGCCCATGATGCCAATCTTCACTGCCCTCTTGTTAAATTTCCAGACCTAACACCTGCATGCTTCCCACGTGCTTGGGATTTGCCTTCCATGAACGTCCATGAAGCTACCTCATTATCAAAGCTGTTTTGCCATGAAGCGAACATAAAACTTGGCAACTCTTAAGCTGCTGGTGTGCTTTGACCATTGCCTATAGTGCTGACCAATATTGTCTCATTGTTTCCTTGTATTCCTCTGCCTATCTATATCCATCTGTTGTCTCTTGTATTATAGATTGTAATCCCCTTGGGACAGGGCATATTTTTTGTGTTTGTAAAACATCTAGCATGATGGGGCCCTGGTCCATGATGAAGACTCCTAGCTGCTACAATAATACAAATAATAATAATAATAATAATAATAATAATAATAAACAAATAAATAAATAAATATTTTCAATTCTCTCCATAGAGCTCTGGGCCCATACACGTAATTAAATGAATACAGTAATCTGCCTCTTTCTCTGACATATAAAGAATAACTCCTCACAAATCATAGAATTGGAAGGGACCATGAGAGGTCATCGAGTCCACTCTCCTGTACTCATGGCAGGACCAAGTACCATCTTAAACCGTCCCTGACAGGTGTTTGTCTAACCTTCTCTTAAAAAATTCCAATGATGGATATTCCGTAACCTTCCTAAGCAACTTATTCCAGTGGTTAATCACCCTGACAGTTAGGAACCTTTTCCTAATGTCCAACCTAAACCTCCCTTGCCGTAATTTAAGCCCAAATGAACAATCCCCATTCATTCTTGTCACCCACTGCTACAGACTCACCCCCCTACTTCTCAGACAAGTGTGGTGGTGATGTTTCTTTGCACTCAGATAATCAAAAGACCTATGCTTCACCAAACCAGCTCAAGCAGTGAATTGCAAAATGATGGGCCCTTTAAGAAGGCCTGGCCTACAACCCTATCAAGTTTAAAGCTGGGGGTAAAATCTTGGCTCAAATGGAGTCAAAGACAAAACTCTAATTGATTTCAATGTTGCTAGCATTTCACCTAGGGCCTTTTTGCTCAAGCCCACTATCTGATTTCAGCCGTCATAATGGTTCGTGTGGCAGGAGATTGTCTCTCATGCAGCCAGTCCCAAGCAACACTGAATTTCCTAGCGCAACATCAACACTTAGAAATTTCTCATAGAGGCAAACAGGAAATCAGTTTAACTGCTGAAGAACAGGTCTAATATGCTCAGGCCATGTTGGCTCACGCCACTGTGTGGGATTTGATCTTTATATAGATAGAGCAAGTGAATAAATCTTTCATTGCTCAGTCTTTTTAGGCATTAGGCCAAATTCTCCTCTCTGCTACATGGGTTCAAATTCCCTAGACAGAGTCAAATTTAAAATAAGATATCCCAGCGATGACTTTATTAAATATAGGCTTATGGTATGAAAGTGGATTTCTTACACTGAGTTCGGTACCATCAGCCAAGCTGTATTCAAAATGGACTCCCAGCGTGAATAGTATTTCTATGGAGCGGAAAGTACTTGATTCCTTGACAGTGAATTTGTCTCCCTCCTGCTGAATAGTGATCTTCAGGTTGTCATGGGCTCCTAGCTTTCTCTTCATTACATTGATACCTAGAAAAGCAATTGGACATCAAACAACTTAAATTGCAGCATCAGATTTGTGTCTTTTCCAATGACCTATTTGGACAAGAGATTTTAATAAATGATGGGCCTTACTGGAGCTTTCTGGTCCAGCTGCGTCTCCTGCACCTTGTACCTTGTGTAGATATTTTCACCTGGGCAAAGTTTGTGCAAGACACTCTCAGATAGACTGATTATGTTTCACACCATTTCAGAGAGGTTTTAAATAACTACCCCAGTGCAAAGCAGTGGTGAATCAGTCACTTTGCTGCACTGGTCATGTGTGCAGAACTTTTTTTCTTTTAGTTCCAGATTCCTAATCTTTCAGTCTTGTGCCTTGTGTTTGTGTGTGCACTTTGACTGGGCTGTAAGGGCAAAACTCATTGTAGCGATAAGTGAGTTTGACTTCAGTGTGATTTGCCCCATCAATGATTTTGGTTCTATGGCCAAAAAGCAGGAAAATTCCCAGTATCTCCTCCTCCCCCACTTCCCCGAGCTCTTAAACTCATCATAAATTAATTAAAAATCACAAAACATAAATGATTATTTAAATAGATAGTCTTCCCTTAACTATAAATGAAAATTCCTCTTCACCCTTCCAAACATTGAAACCCATCATGCATGACAGGAGACATTCTTAAAAGCGGCTGCTAAGGTGGGATGCCCAGTTTTAGGAACCTAAATTACATCTCTTTACCAGTTGGTATATTACCAGGAGAATTTTACATTTCACTGAATATTTCTGCTGTAATCTGCCTTGCTCTCTTTTGAACCTTACGGAAAAGTCCTATTAAATTCTAATAGGGATGGAGCCAAATGCAGTCTATTGGAAATAAAAGTTCTTGACCACATGCTCAGAATCTAACTGATCACCATATTTGGCATCAGGAAGAAATTTTCCCACGAGTCAGTGTGTCTGAAACCCTAGGATTTTTTTGCCTTCCCTTGCTGCATGGAGCCTGGGTCAATTTGCAGGTTTAAATTAATGTAAATAGTGAATTCTCTGTAATGTGAAGTTTTAAAACCGTGATATAAGGACTTTAGTAACTCAGCCAAAGTTTAGGGGTTTATATTAGGAGTGGGTGAGGTTCTGTGGCCTATAATGTGCAGGAGGCCAGACTAGACGATCACAATGGTCCCTTCTGACCTTAAACTCTTTGGCTATGCCTACACTAGAAAAGTTAAGTTGACTTTGTTAAGTCGACTTAATAAGATCGACTTTAAGTCAACTTAAGGACCACCTTATTAAGTCGACTTAACAAAGTCAACTTAACTTTTCCAGTGTAGACATAGCCCCTTGTCGACCTTATTAAGTCGACTTAATGCTTTAAGTCAACTTAATAAGGTCTACTTAGGTGCTAATCCTTGTCCACAGTGGCTTTAAGTCAACTTAAGGAGTCAACTTAAAGTTTAAGTCGATCTAAAATGAGGTGTTATTAAGTTGACTTAATAAAATCCCAGTGTGGACGTGGCTTTGTTTAGGTCGATTTAAGCCTCCTTAAGTCGACCTAAGTTGCCAGTGTAGACACACCCTTTGAGTTTATGAGGGCCTCTAGGTATTAGTCTAAAACCTGTAGATTTTGAGAGAATGATCTTTCTATGTATTTTTAAATCAACTTATAACATGTAATAGAAAATCAAATCTTTCCTATAGAATTAAACAGAAAGGTAATCATTCTTTTAAATTCTAAGGATGTTTCGATAATGAGAGACAATTTCAGTGAGCTGGAAAAAATTTTCTCAGTGTAAGTCAGGAGTAGTTCCACAGACATTAAGAGAGTTTACTCCAGAGATCAGAATCTGCCCCATTGACTTGTTGCTGTCTCTTTCTACAAGGAAAAAAAAGAATATTCTGGAAGAAAATAAAGACAGTCAGCAAGTGGGCAGGGTAGTGGAAAGGCAGCATTAGACAATCATTAAGGAGCAAGGGAAACTGAAAATTAACAGGAGGAGAGGGACAGCATCAGCATTAAGTGTTTGCTCTTAGAGCATAATGATGAACCGGAAAGTAAAGCTTACCCATCTGCTCCATGAACTTTTCATAGTTTTCACTTCTGTCTACCTTCCAGCTGCCATCAAATGCCATTTTTCTGAATGAAGAGGGAGCTTGCTTGAGGCAGGTGCTCGTCAACCTTAGATGTAGCTCTGCTTTGCAAAGGGAATTTATGACCTGGCTTATCTTCACTGGATGATGTGGCTGGCTAAAGCTCAGACCATCATGTGACCTCTTCAAGGTCAAGTTATTGGATATTCAAGTGACCTGTCTTTTCTCCCCATCTTATCAAACCACTCCTCCCTCAAATTATGAAATGCCTGAATAATCTGTTTTAAGGATATAGAAATTGCTATGTTCACTTTACGTATGACATTACAATGGTGGAGAAAACTGGCAATCCATTGAAAGAAAGGATCTGACAATGTCTTTTGAAAATATATCATGGACATTCTGGCCTTTCAGGATTTGACAGCTCATGCTTCTAGGAGTGTCTTTCTATTCCTGAATAAAATAAATCAAACATTTACTTAACCAGCTAAATACAAACACCCAGTCAGCATTGCAATGCAGGTTGTCATAGAAATCTAATCTACTATAAATAACAAAAGCCTAAGGAAGAGTTTTGGCAGCTATTTATTGAACACATGCATATTATCTACTCTTTAATTGTTTTCTGTGCTATACTTGTGAAAATTGCCACTACGTTCCTTGCTTGTGTCCCCTGCTGTACTATCTAGTCTTAAATTCTGAGCAGTATCTACAAGTTTGTGCACATTTTACATTTATATTGATCTGTTTTGGAAGGAATTTGGCCAGGGAAGAGATGATTAACACCATCCTCAATAATATCAGCTGCTGATCTACCAAAGATGCTGTGCATATGGCTAAGCCTGAAGACACAGACAGAATTCTGTAGTTGTGCCATACTCATAACTCTAGCTGACTTCAATGAAAATTCAACGTATGGTACCAGATCTTGCTTGCCTTAGAAATGTGCTTGCTACTTGAATTTATAGGGGCTGCATCTGTGGGAAGGGCAAGGAGAATTTAACAAATGAGTTGCTAAAGCACTCCTGTTATATCACTGCATCACCATCTTCTTGCTAAAATTGCAGGTGGTAATGCAATGAAGGGCATTATCTTTGTTTTCTAGCTCGGGTTCCTACTCAAATGCCAATGCCTAGTTTGATAGTTCTTTATGAGATACATGGCTTGACCCCAACTCTTATGTCTGGAAAATGTTAGAAAAGAGGAAACAAGGGACCATTCTTGAATGAACTTGTAGGGACTAGTAAGTAAATCTTCCCACTATTATATCAACACTGAGCTAGTATTCAAGTAACCAGCTGACTACTCTGACATAATTGATTAAGCAGGGGATGTGTCCTAATTCCCACCAGATAGTCCCTAGTGTTTCTCTCCTCAAACCAGTAATCCCATTCTCAAAATATCAGAAGGCTAGAGGAAATGCATAATACAGGTTCTTTCTGGGGCAATCACTGTTTAACTCCTGTCATCTGTTTTTTTGGTTCTGTTTTTTTTATAGTTGAATGACACTTTTGGATGGCTCCCTCTGTACATATACCGGGCAGCAATAAAATACCTACTTCACTGTAGGCTTATACTGTACATGACAGAAAAAATATTCAACAGATTGTGACAAGTTTACCAGCCATCCTGGACGGATCAAGATACTCTCTCGCTCTCTTTCTTTTTCTGATCCAGGAACTTCAGTTATCTTATCTGTAAAAGGGTGAATAATTGCCTTCATTACAGCTGGAATATGAGGCTACGGTTAATAAGGGTTGTGAATAGCACAGAAATATTAAGGTGAACCAGTGGAAGAACTGAAATTCATAGCCTCCTGGCTGTAGCTCAGAACATATTCCTCTTGATTACAAGTTCTTTTGCAGGGAAGACTCGCACACACACACACTCTCTCTCACAGACATACAAAATATGTGAGATCTGTCAAATGTATGAGTGTCATTCATGATACTTGGCAGATCTGTGAATGCCTGTAGAGAACACTAGTACTGAGAAAGCGAGAGGGAAACCAAGGGACACACAAAATTTGGGATCAAAGTTCCTCCATTGCTCAGGTGAACAGTGCCAGCTGGCTTAGGGTTAGCTCTAGGACTGGCTAGACTGGACTTTGGCTGTTCTGCTCCGTGATTGATTGCTCCCTACGTATAGAATCGTAACAGTGCCAGATATCATTACAATAGAGTTCCTCTACCTTTGCAAACTGCAATGCAGAAAGTAAGTTTTTATTAAAAGTGTAACTTCAAAATCAATTAACTGTGATACCAGAGAATGTAGAATGGCTTTTCACTCCAGCCACTTTATGTGTATATATATATATATATATATATATATATATATATATATATATATATATATATATATATATATATATATATATATATATATAAACATACCAGAGCAGCAAAACCAAGTAACACAACTAACGTTTCCCTTCTACCCTAAAAAAATAAAACATGAAACACTCTCTGAGGAAAAGAAATAGAAAGTATGGAGCAAAATTGCACACTCCTATATAGAGGGAGGGTGAAGGGCACTCTGGGTAGAAAAATAAAAGATAATTTTGATGGTTAAAATATCAAATGTCATTTCCAGTACTGATCACTGCATAATTTCTTCATTAAGGGCAGGATAAGACAGTCCTTCTCGCCCTGACTAAGATGCAGCGTAGAACACTGCAAATGAATTGTGACAATTCCTTCCCTGCCTTTCTCATTTGCTCTGGGAAGGAAAGTGTGTGTGTGTGTGTGTGTGTGTGTGTGTGTGTGTGTGTGTGTGTGTACAAGGTATAATCAAGCCCTTGGTGATACAATCAGGTATACTAATTATCTTTTTTATTGTCCTGGGATTTTCCTTTTACCTCTTCAGTTATCATTCTCCTATATATCATACTATAGCTTAAGTTTATGGGTGCTTCGTGCCTGGTTATAGGTCATAATTGTTTATCATTGGTTAATGAATTATTAACTGTATTTTCTTCTGGGTCTTTGCAGTGGTGAATCTATTGCCATTGGCCTAATGCAGCTTCTGAATAAAGTGGTTTTTTTTTCTATTCAATCCAGTAAAATACAAAGCCCGTGAAACATTTCTTTTGCCACCTCAAATTCAAGTCCAATATACTAATACCTAGCATTCCTTGCACTTTGCAACTTTAGAAAATTAGCTTCCTATGCTTCTCTCTTCTTAACAGCTAGCAATACCTAAAATGTTCCGTGGAAACAGATCTTTGGGTTACATGATTTGAAACATACAAAGTCCAGCAAATAGACATAATATGAGCATTTCTTTGGAACATTCCAGCAGCCTACTTCTTGGTTATGCCCTGCTTCATTTGTGAAAAGTGGCCCACTGATTTCAGCATCCCAGATGCCCAGAGAAGAGAACTGTGGCTGTGTCTACACTTGTTAATTTAAGGCGACTTAGCTAAGTCGACTTTAAGTCAACTTTGTTAAGTCAACTTAGCATGTCCACACTCAAATTTTAAGTCAACTTAGAGGGGACCCTACAAAATCATCCTAGAGCATCCACACTGGGACGCCTAGGTCGACTTGTAGGGGCTAGATGGACCTGGGACAGGTCCACCGTGGCAGGGGGCTCAGCCTTTGCCCCATTGTACCTTGGTACAATGGGGCAAAGGGGGACAGGGACCCTGGCAGGGCATAGGGGCAGGGTGGGCAGTGCTCTGTCCTGCCTTGTGGGGGAGGGCATGCCAGGCTGTGGCTGTGCCAGCCACCCTGGCAGGGAGGGCAGTGGGGAAGCCCTGGAGCCCCCTAAGTCAACTTAAAGTCGACTTAGGGCTACTCCACGGCCACACTAGCTAAGTCGACTTTCTAAAGTCGACTTAGCCAGCAAAGTCGACTGAAAACGAGGTTTTATAAAGTCGACTTAATTTTTCCTTAAGTCGACTTAAGCAGCTGCTTAAGTCGACTTTAGGAAAGTGTAGTGTAGACGCAGAGTAAATTAAGTTGACTTAAGCCTGCTTAAGTCGACTTAATTTACAGGTGTAGATGAACCCTGTGATACTAAAACAAAAAAAGTTTGTTTTGGCTATTACTGCTCCTTTGTGCTGGCTAAGGATGACCTTCTATACTTTTAAAAAGGCTTAATTATATGTATTTTGTCACATCAGAAGTATCTGTCAGATTCTCCCTTTCCCTTTTCTTGCTGGAAGGACTTGCTAGTGTCTTTGGAGGACAACGTTAGGGTCAGATGATTTAACTTAATAGCTACATGTAATAGGATTTCACTTTGGCAACAGCTGGCTCATTGAGCACGACATAGTTTCTTGAAGGCTATGCTGAATTTGCTTCAAACCCCTTTCAAAACTTCTTTTTGTAACCACTGGGAAAAAAATTATTTCCGAAAATAATGATAAAGGTCAAGATCATGACCTTGTTCAGTTTTTGCTTAAATACATTATTACTGCTTGACTGCCCTATCTCATTTGAAGTCCACCAACTATATTAATGACTACTTATACTATTCCCTTACATGATTCCTAAGAGTACTAGTGGGCCAGGAAGGGTCTCTCCATTCATCTTATTCCCACAATTCTTCTGAGCATTTTAAGAAAATGTTATGTGGTCAGGGGTCTTGAAAGAAGTTGTGGATTCACCAAAATGTCTTTACTCCCCAAATAGACTCTTCCAGCCAGCAACTCCCACTCCTGGGTAAATCATCCATCCACACACTCATCCCACAACTAGGTTACTGTCTTTCTTCCATTCATGGGTCTTTGGTCTTTCTCCAGGTCAGACTGATTAGCCAGCACAAGTCCACCTTGCCATGTGGGCTTCTATCATTTGTATTCTGTATTATTCATTAAAATTTGTTGCTTTGGTTCTACCTCTTTCTCCATGCTAATCTTTCTTACCATGGGATCTGAATCCCAAGGATACTGTTTTAATTTGCCACTGAAGATCTGCATAGGATCTCTATTTGTGATGTTCTGTGGTGTCTGTACATTGGTGTAGTCTGAGTGATGACAAGCCACATTTCCTCAGAAGATGGGGGGGACGGCAAGAGGTTCTATTACTGGATGCTGAAGAATGGACTCGATTGCAGATGATACTTCAGATTTGTGGTTCAACAGTCTTGAAATGCTCCTTCCAACATTGCTTGAGTGTCACATAGGGCAGAACTACCTTAGGATCACAAGGGGGTTATGCCATTTGAATTTTACCCAGAGATGGCTTTTGTTGCTTGAAAAAAAAGCTTCTCATGTCATGTTGATCGGTGAAACTCTGGATCTTTTTCACTTGCCACAACTGACTTTTGGTGTCATGCAACCTCCTTTGAACTACAGCTTGAAGTTGATGATGAATCCTCTAACCAACAAAAAAGAGAGTTATTTTGCCAAGTACAAAATGTATTCTCTGCTGATGAATAAGTGCTAGGATTTTCTCATTGTTCTCTTCAAACCAATCTTGATGGTGATGAGTGGAATATCCAACTGATTCAGCAAATGCCTGAAGGTGCCAGGCCCAGATGGCATTCCTGTGGAGGTCTTTAAGGCTGGTGGATTGGCACTTGTACAAAAATTTCATCAACTTCTGGTTAAAATTTGGGTTAGTGAGGAAATTCCACCTGGCCTAAAGAATTCTAATGTGACCATTTTAAATAAAGGGAACAAGTCAGTATGTGGGAATTGCCAAAGAACTTGCAGAAAGATTCTTGCTCAGGACCTTTTGAATCATCTTCTCCCTCTCGTCAAAGATGTCCTTCCAGAATTCCAGTGTAGTGTCAGACCATCCCAGGGCATCATCGACATGATTTTTGTTGCACAACAGATCCAAGAGAAGTGTAAGGAACAATACCAGCCGCTGTTTATGGCATTTGTTGACCTACCTAAGGCCTTTGATTCCATTAGTTGGGAAGTGTTATGGAAGTTGCTATCTAGGTTTGGTTGTCCATTGAAGTTCATTTGTGTTCCTCAACTACTTCATGTTGGAATGACTGCCACTGTCCTCTGTAATGGGTTAGAGACAGGCCCATTCACCGTCCACATAGGTGTTAAGCAGGGCTGTTTGCACCCAAATCCTTTTCTTGATCTATTTTGTTGTAATCTTCATTTTTATTCATGATTGCCTTTCCTCTGGAACTGAGGCTGAGTATCTCATGGATGGCTAGCTTTTCAATCTGCAGTATCTACATTCTAAAACTGAAGTCTGTATTTTTATTATTGACCTTCAGTATGTTGACAACTGTGCTATCCTCGCACTCACCAACACTGACTTGCAATCCACCCTAGATCGCTTCTTAGGTGCCTCTTCTCATAGTCTAGGACTTGCCCTCAACATTGGGAAGATTAAGGTGTGCCACCAGCTTGCCCCAGCACAAGTTGCCCCCTTCTTCTATAAATTGTCATCAGCAGTGAACTCCTGGAAAACATTGAGCATTTCCCTAACCTTGGTAGCCACCTCTCCCAAATTGCCAATCTTGATGTTGAGATTGAAAATAGGATTCATTGTGCCAGCACAGCCAATGGAAAGTTGTTCCATTGTGTCTTTATTGACAGAGATTTGTGGATGGAAACCAAGATCCTAATCTACAATGAGGTTATTTTCCCCACTCTTTTTTATGGGTGAGAGACATGGTGGCCATATCAAAACCATCTTGAGCATCTGGAATGGCACCTACAGTGCTGTTTTAGGAAGATTCTCCATATCAGAGGGGAAGACTGTCCCACCAATGCCAAGATCTCTCTGCAGCTAATGTCACCAGTTTTGAGGTCACCAGTTTTGAGGTGAAGATTATGAAACATCAACTTTGCTGTGCTGGTTATTGAGTGCAAATAGCTGATACTAGTCTTCTGAAGCAAGTCCTCTTTTCTTTACTTAGTTATGGTAAAAGGATTCATGTGGGACAGAAAAAATGAGACAAGGACACCTTGAAAGTATATCTTAACAAGGGAGGCACTGATTCCACAAACTGGAAAGAGCTAGCTGGCATAAGACTGCAGTGGTGGTGTCATATCATATTCCAAGTTTCAGCCCGTTTGGAAGAGAATTCTCTTGTTCAAGAGATTGAGAAATGGCAGAGGAAGAAGGAAAGTATTTAGTATCCTGGCCATCAGTTGTGCTGTCTCCAAGCAACCATCTGACATGTATGTGGAAAAATCTGTAGAGCATGAATTAGACTCCTCAGCCATCTTTAATCTTATTAATGACTTTCCCGTGGCAGATATCATCCTCAGGTTGAGGGATAGCCAACAATGACACTGGAATAATACTAAAGGCCATACATAGACAATCACTCTTGCTCTGAGGAGTAGTGGTCTTTTAATGATAGAACATGCTGCACTCTTCCACCCTCACAGTTTACTTATGCAGCATGTGAAAAACCATGTCTTCAGTTTTAGATGATTTTGAAAATTTGTCCATTAGCATTGCTCATTACATAACATTGGGTAGCATGGAGTCTTAAATGGTTGAATTTGAGGCTGTCAGGTGAGATTTCCTCTCCAATGCCTTACTCTCCAATCTATAAATTTTAACATGCAGATAATAGACTACATAACACATTAACTTTGAAGTTTGATCTGTATTTCCAGGTACTGACCTCTAATTAAGATGTGGAGAAAGAAATGATTAACTAGCACATCCATCTAATCACGCCATCACTGATAATCAAGAATATACCACATATATCTGTACTATGGAAACTGTACGATATTCCAAAGATCAGGGGAACATGCATGTGTTTGCAAGGGCTGACATTCTACTACCCCACTGATAGTATGCGGCATCTTTCTCCTTCTTGCCTTGTCAGTCCTGTTATTTGCCACAGTAGCAGAACCCAAGCTACACAGAGAAAGTTAAGGGAATCAGACCATGGGCTATGTTGACACTTAGAAAGTTAAGTCAAGTTGACTTTATGAAGTCGACTTTAAGACTAACTTATTAAGTCAACTTAGAGAGTCTACATTAGACTCTCTAAATGGATGGGCTAGGTCGACGGAGAGCCAAGATTCCAAAGGAGCCTCAGCTCCCCAGGCTAGGGCATCACAGTTCCCGGGGACAAGGGGACCCACGGCTCCAGGAGACAAGGGAGCTGTGGCTCCCTGCTAAGAAGGAAGCCACCCACGGCTTCCTTGGGGACAGCCAGCTGCACATGGTGTGCAATGCCACTTTTCCATGAGGTGAACCTGTGAATATTAGAGCCACTTGGATAGACTGAGCCCTATTCATGGCTGGTGATTGAACACGAGGTTCTTTTTTACCATTAAACTGGCTGGCTCTTCTGGATGTTAGTCTCTTCTAGGCAGACTTTGAAAGGGGAGTTAGGCATTTAACTCATTTAGGTGTTTTTGGTCAAATCTATTTATTAATATTAATCTATTCAGGTATTTATACTGTACCTCTAATTCTATGTGATATTTGCCTCTTCTTAACCAGATAATCTATATTTTATCTGTAAGGCTCTGAATTACTTCTTGTCTGCCCATCATCTTACTCTGTGAATCAAAATTAAATTTCCTAAGATGTGTGCTGTAAGAACACCTGCAGATTTAAAATGTCTACACAGAAGTAGGTTCACTGTGAACACAGTGAGAATAAGTTCCGAAATCAAAACACTTTGACTCGCCAGAACATCCATAAACGGTCACTTCTTGCATCTGATGAAGTGGGTTGGAGCCCACGAAAGCTTATGTCCAAAGACATTTGTTAGTCTTTAAGATTCACAGGAGTCTTGTTGTTTTTGCTGTAACAGACTAACATGGCTACTCCTCTGGAACTTGTCACTCCTCTGGTCAGCACTTTGGAAGAAAAAGGCTGGCTGGTCAAAGTAAGGGCAATTTCTCCAAAATTTCATTTAAAAACAATAAAAATGCTTAGTTTCCAAAAGTTCAAAGTGAAATTCTGAAAAATTTGGCATTTTCAAAAGCTTAGCCTTGGTCCATTCTGCCAGTGAAATGCAATGTAACGCTGTTTACCTCGACCTTCTGCAGCCCGTACCTCCACTGTCAGAGCAGTAAAGATGAAAAAAAAATGGAGCTGTAATTCGACCTGCAAACACCACCCTCACAAATGGCATAACACTGATGTCAAAATCTACAACTCGAATTTAGGTTGGTGTAGCCAGAGAGCAGTTTTTTCCATTTTTTCCCTGTCTTTTTACCATAGCAACATAGCTCTTCCCAGGGAAGTTTTCAATTACTTCCTCTCTGTGTGTGCAGCACTGTGCCTCTCTGTTTTGTCTGTGGCAGAGAAACAGCGGGGGTGGGGGTGGGGGTGGGGAATAGTGGAGGGTGACTGCCTCTCCACAAGCCCCTGCATCCACCGTGCAATGCATTTCAGGAAGGAATGTGAGCAGCGGGGAAGTGAGACCCCCCCAAGCAAGGAATTTGCCGTGATCACTCATCTTCACCTTCTGTGATTTGACAGCCTAAAACAAATTATAATCCCACCCCCAGTGTAGACAAGCCCTTAGAAATTCTGAGACTCCTGACTGAGCAGATGTCAACATTCCCAAAATTGCAGACTTAATTCAGCAAAAATTCAAGGTTCCACATTACTAACTGGAGATAAAAAGAGGACTATCTATCCAGGACTGATAATAACCTCTTGATATTGCATCTAAGATTTCATGGGAGCACTTTACTCATAGTAAGTTAATGATTAGATTAGACACATGTAATGGAGTTTTTAAGGAAAGTACCTTATCTTCTTTCCATACCTGTTAGGAATACACTAGATGCATCCGTTTATTGGAGGGAGGGGCAGCGGGGGACAGGACAAAAACCAAACCCAGACTAATTGAAGAAACTGCCACCCTTTCCTCTTTTCCCCCCATCAGCAGTACACTTTCATAAGGACTGTAAAATTTGGCACCAACTGAACTGGTCAAGAACTAGGAGCAATCTTCTGCTGCTAAGAGGGAAATCATTTATTGATGGATATACAAATCTTTTGCATCAATAATGTAAGAAACATTTTTCCCCTTGCTCTGTGAAAAAATTTTTCACAGTGTTCAGGCTCTAGAGACTGAGTCTGTAAATTATCTTCTAAAGTGCTATTATGTTTGCACATGGCTTATAACACTACTCATCAGAGGGGAAAACTCATGTTTTACTCTGGTTTATTTTGCTTCATAGGGTTCTTTTTTCCAGAGCCACTTCAAAATTACTTTTTTCAAATTAGGTTTGTTAAGAAGCATAATCCAGATGAGTGAGGGTAATGAGACCATCCTTCTAGGGATCATCTACTAAACCTGATGTGATTTATCCCCTCTAATACTAGATGAGAGCTAGAAAGAAATGACCAAGAGAGAGGTTGGTCAGAGTATGTGACAGTGCTATCATATGGTTCAACTCATTTTCTTCACAGGTTTTCCAGAATCTGTTCCCTGCTGTTTGTCAGTTCCCTTCTGTGGGGGCTATCACTCAGGGGTCTAGAAGAGTATAAGTGCCTGCTGCAAAAAAAGCCTCTGTGTGTTGTGGCTCCATTCTCCTTCAATTTTTTCCAGTTATGTGCTTCCACACTTCCTTTGTAACAGGGATGATCACTTTATGCAGTCCTTTATAGTCTACCATGGTCTCTTACCAGGTACTCACCTGCAGTCTTTCACCTTTCTATCAGGGTAATCGCACACCTCCCTTCTCCACCATGTCTCAAATCACTGTTAGAATGACACCTCCTCCTGGCTATTCTGGGGATTAGCTGTGTGAGGGGATTAGCTTCCCTTTCCACAATTACATACTATTACTCTACCTATTTCTCTTGGACTGCAGCTCCTCTCACTCCTGATCCTCCTTCCTCTTCATGACTCACCCTCTGGCCAGGTCTCTCTGTATGTTTCCCCCTTCAGGAATATCAAGGTCTCCTCTTAAGATTTGGCTCAGGCAGTCTTCCCATTTACTGCCCAGCTAGTGCCACTTCCCCCACAGCTGGCAGGTGAACCCATGCCTGCCCTCTAGCTCATGAGCTGGCTCAGGAACCCTCTTGTCAGCCTCCAAAGTCTGTTCCCTCTTAGACCTTATTGCCTTTCCCTGAGTCCTTTCCTTACCTTCTCACACCCCCTGATTGCCAGCCTCACAACTTCCTCTACCCATGGAGTAACTGAAGTCTGGTGTCATAGAATCATAGAGTTGGAAGGGACCTCACGATTTCATCTAGTCCAACCCCCTGCTAAAAAGCAGGACCACTCCCACTAAATCATCCCAGCCAGGGTTTTGTCTAACCGAGCCTTAAAGATCTCCAAAGATGGAGAATCTATCACCTCCCTAGATAGCCCATTCCAATGCTTCACCACCCTCCTAGTGAGAAAGTTTTTCCTAATATCCAACCTTGACCTCCCCAGCTGTAATTTGAAACCATTGCTCCTTGTTCTGTCCTCTGTTACCCTCGAGAACAGCCTAGCTCTTCTTCTTTGGAGCAACCCTTCAAGTAGTTGAAGGTTGCTATCAAATCTCCCCTCAGTCTTCTCTTCTGTAGACTATATAAGCCTAGTTCCTTCAGTCTCTCCTCATAAGTCATGTGCCCCAGTCCCCTAATCATTTTTGTTGCCCTCCGCTGGACTCTTTCTAATTTGTTCACATCCTTTCTGTAGTGGGGAGCCCAAAACTGGACACCTTCTACTTCTACAAAGCTGCACCCTTCTACTTCCAGTTCCTGGGCTTTATCCAGGCCCCCCTTCCTGCCCAGCTGAGCCTTATATCACTAAATAATCCTGCTTCTCAGCTCTTCCTCCACGTGCAGCCTGGGCAGTCTGCCAGTGGCCCACCGGTCTTTTTACTTATCCCTTATATGCAAAGGTATGTTTATGTGTGGCTTTCTCAGGACAGCGCCATGCCAACACTGCTCTTGAATGGGTAAGTGTATTGTAATGTGCTCCATCTTTTCGCATCACAGATGTAGGTGTGAAAAAACACTCCTTGACAGATGTAAGTTACACTGACACAAGAGCTGGTGTGCACAGTGCCATGTTGGCAGGTGAGCAGTGGATATCTGTGGATATAAGTGGAGATCCATGGATTTGCAGGGTGCTAACCACGTGTATGTATAGGAGTACTCACACCAGGGAGTAAGGCAGGTGCTAAGAAAGTCAATCAAGCTTACCTATCAGTCACCGGACATCCATAACACTCAGCAATGCTAGGGGCTATATGTTTAGAATCAAGTTTGTGTGCACATATACATACAGTTGCTTAATATGAGTGTGCAAGCTCAGATGTTATAGGCATAGAATGGTAGTTTCAGAAGAAGTCAGTGCTGGTCTAACTTTACTCGCATTGAAATCAATGGTAAAACTCTTACTGAAGTCCATGTTAAGACAACATTGAAGGCTTTTGAATATCACATCCATCATGTCAATTTAAGGTTTTTTTTATAAATGATTACTATAGGGAGGTAAAACAAACAGAGTCCTGTGGCACTTTTAAAGACTAACAGATTTATTTATTGCATGAGCTTTCGTGGGAGAAAATCCCACTTCAGCCACTTTAATGACTTTAATGGTTGATTCAAACTATGTCCGAAAATGGTTAATGTGTAGCACTGAATTGTTATAAAGATTATTAAAGCATGCAGAGATCGTAACAAACTGATGTATGTAAACCACTGGACTCTGCGCGATGGAACAACAGCTCAACTGGAGAGTCATACTGCAATATTTTTAAAAGTGCTTCTCCTTTGCTAAGTGGCAGGGCAGGCGACTCCCACAATCACGGGGACATTCTGAGTGGCCATGGTGTTTCACACGATGACTGAAGATCCCAAAGGTATGTCTACACTGCAGTTCAACATCTGTGGCTAGTCCACATCAGCTGAGCCCTAGTCTATACTTGCCATGTTCTTCAGCAGCAGTCAACAGGAGATACACAAGGTACAAAAAATACCTTGCGTATCTCCCAGTGACTTCCTAACTACCTCTTACACACTGTGCTAAGCCGACCAGAAATGGCGTCCGGTCGGCATAGCGCTACTCCAGTTACGGGGCTGGAGTTAGAGCTTCAGTTCCATATTCGATTGAGCATGTCTTAATAGACTGCTCAATCAAACACAGAAAAGCGCACTGATGGCAGTGAATCTGCCACTGTCAGTACAAACATAGTCTTACTGAAGCTCACAGGGCTGTAAACACTCAATCTGGGTCTCACCCCTTTGGACTAAACAGCCCTATGGCCTGAGCCCAAGTCAGCTGTGGGTGTTTAATTGCAATGTAGACATAGTCTAAGGGTCTGTGCTCTTGTAGTTAGCTATGTATATGCCTGATTTTAAAGTGCACACACAAAGGGGTTAACTTGTGTTAACAAAGCATGAAAAACAGTAGAAAGAAGAGAATGAGTAAATAGGTAGTTGAGTATCAGTGGCAATAGTGTCAGTTTGTGCGCAGCTTGAAATCAGAGACTCAGAAAATCTGAGACTAAATGAATATTTGGAAGTGACTGCTTCTGATAAGGGGTGTTCATACACACCCACCTGTTTTGCCCACATCTGCAAAATTCCCAGAGCCAGAAATGCTGCTGCTCAAAACTTAACAAGGCAAAGAATAAAAAGTGCTGAGAGGCTTGTTGGCTGGAATGAGCACCCAGGCTCAGCAGTTTGCACAAGATGTAACTTTTAAGGATATTGTTGTCAGAGCAAAGCATGTTAACCCTTTTCTTAAAAGCTCACTAGATTAGACTCTGCTAACTTCTTTTAGATGACTTACCCATGTGGGGCTAATTTTATTCATACAGTACCTTTTACCGCATCTATATTTGCCAAGCCTTCTTTTAAAAAAACCAGACAGCTTGTGATAGGTCCTGGTAAGTGTACCTGGAGTGCTCCCTAGTGGAAAATAACAGCCAGGTTTTTTTCTTTGTTTCTCTTTATTCCTTTGGTGTTTGGGGTTTTTGTTTGGTTTTTTTCGGGGGGGGGGGAATCAGAAGGGGGTACACTGTGCCACTGGTTTACACTTATGTCAAACCTCATGCCTAGGAATTTCCTTATACGAAGGCAAAATTATTTTAAAGCTTCAAAGCAGAATTTCAGAATCAGAGGTCTATAAACAGACAATTAATTTTACAATAATTTCTAAATTATTACAGGCAATTTCTTGGATTAGGAAAATGACATTGCTTTGAAAATTTACCCACAATAAAATTAATGACCAAACAGCAAAACATAGCTGACATCTTTTTTATTTTACAAAGCATGAAAAACAGTACAAAGAAGAGAATGAGTAAATAAGTAATTGAATATCAGTTTGATCATACAAAATTACCTAGCTGTATATTCTTTCTTTATAAAACATACAATAACTAGGAAAAACAATTCTGTTTAACTTAAAGAGTTATGCAGTAGAGACAAGTCAACACTGTTGTACTACATAAAAGCTGAACATAATATACACAGAAACCCCGTTAGCCTAATACAAAAATACTGTGCCCAGAAACTATATATATTTGTTAAAATATTTGAAAAGATAATACAAATAGACACAATTAGTGGCAAGTGACAGTTCATTACAATTCCTTTAATTAAACTATAATAGAAATCTAACTATTTAGATAGAAACTATTTACAGTGCTTTTCACACTACATTCTTTAACAGACACGTTCCTGTGTCTACCAGGTTTATACACAGAGGGATCAAATTCTAACACCTGTGTTGTACCATTCAAGTCAATGGAGGCCAGCTGAATACACTATAGGCTGTGCCGCTGTCACTGAGGGCAAGAATTTGGTCCAGGCTTTTCCTAGGTATAGGTAAGAAAAAAAGTAAATTTGGCCTGTTCTGCAAATCTCTATGGAGCTCAATCCAGCTTCCACTGAAGTTAATGGGAAACATTCCATTGACTTAAAGTGGGCATTTGATCAGACTCTACATCATGTAATGGACAAGCTGATGGTATGGCAGTTAGCAGAAGCCAGCTACTGTTTATAATGCTTAATTAATATACATTTACAAATGATGCTTAGATATTAATTTTTCCATAGAGCCTGATCTCTGTGGAAAACAAGCCTTTCTTTCCATGCAATTTTCATTAATCTAGCCATGCTGAACACAGAAATAGCCTGATGTCACAATTTGCTGCATCTAGCAAAATGTCACTAATATCCAGACCTGACAGATGATGGCGCTCATTTCTATGAGTGTCCATACAAAAAGTCTCAGGCCCACCTTTTATTTACAGCAACATAGGTGACTGGAGAGTTTTAATGATGGTTTTACAGACCCAGGGACTCTAGAAACAGCAGAGTGCTCATGGAAAGTACACAGCATATGATTAGCGATGTAGAGGTCTATTTTACTACCCTCACACAGGCTAAACTCCCAATTAAAGCTAATGAAAATTCTACCCACAGGATAAGGCCTCCAGGAGATATTTCCTTACAGTGTCATAATTTATTATGAATCATTTGCATGAATCTCTCTGCTTTAATTCTGGTTCATAATGGTGATGAGATCAAACCAAAACACTAGTTCAGCTCTGCATAAACTTTTCAGATCTAGATTTTACCTGTCGGACTTCAAACTTCTCTCTGTAATAGGCTAACCCAGTGGTTTTCAAACTTAGGGTTGGGACCCAGGATTTGGTCGCAGACCCTCAGGGACTGGGTTGCGGCACCGTCAGCTGCCACAGCCAAAAGACTGAACTGCATTCTTCAACGTTCTAATTGTTGGGTCATGGGCATAAATTATTGTTTTCAACTGGGTCCTGAGAAAAAAATAAGTTTGAAAACCACTGGGCTAAAACCACAGTGCTGGAACCAAATGCCCCTGAAGCCAAGAATCTTAGATCTGGATTTGGATTCCCTGGAATCTCAGAAGCCATTCCCAAATGAAATACATTGGGCTGGATTTTCAAAAGATCACTTTTGCACGCACTTGGGTTCCATGTACAGTAGGCAAAAATAGGCTTCTGAAAAATCAAACCCATTACTGAAAAGAGAGACAGACCTGCCACTACTGAAAGTTTCAGAGAGAGAAAGAAGGCCCTAGCCTGGCAGTATTCCCTTCCCATCTGAAAGCAGTAACTGGTGACCCACTTAACTTCACACTGCTGGGTGACATTAGAGACTGATCATTGAATGAGATGGTACTGATGTGTAATCAACAGTACAAATAAATAGTTATTAAGACTCATGTAATTTTCCTTAATTGCTTTTCCTGGATGTGAAATAATAGGAAGCCTATTTGTTCTACGCTTCATATTAAAGAGATTGTAACTTGTTGAATAGACACGTTTTATTATTCCTCTTCAAGATCCTCCCTCTTTTTAAAAAAAAACAGCAAGACCGCTCAAGATTTTGGTGAATGTTAATATATGTGATAAGATTTTTTTTTTTCAAAGGGGAAGAAAAGAAGAAACAAAGGTCTGTATTTAGGGGACTAAATTTTGCCCTGGAATTGGAGAGCACATTTTCCATTGACTTCAATGGGAGGATGTGTGAGGGCAAAATCTGGCCTCACTGTAGCACTCGTCTTTCTTGTTATCTTGATTCAAAGCAACATAAAGAACACAATGGGCTCAATCCTGCTCCTAAATATGTCAATGTCAAAATTCCTGACAGTTCCAGTGGGAGCAGGATTGGGCCCACAGAGTCAAATTCTATCCAATTTACATCTGCTACGTTTCCCATTGACTTCACTGGATGCACGGGGTGTAACTCAGGACAGAATTTGGCACACAAGTCCTGATGAAAATGACAGCTGTGCCGTTAAAAAGTCTAAATGCCTTTGAAAATTTCCTCTGCAAATAGAGTGTATTTCAGGCAGAGAACCATTCAATTTCTTGTATGGTCACCTATGGTACCAAAATGATACGTTACCTACACACAAACCAACTATGCAAGAGCTATGAAATAAAAATTGTGACCTTGACTTGGCTTTCAGGGAAACTGAAATACAATATAAATGCCCTGCTTAGTTTCTGAATTTGCCTAAAATACATAAAATATGCACTGAAGGTCCTATACCAATAGTTTTAATGATTGTGTTTTTTAAAAAATAAATAAATACAGATATTTGTATGACAGGACATTTTGATAGCAAAACTTATATAGAATAGAATTCTATATTTGTTCCAACATACGCTTTCCTCTATAAGGAGAGATTTTGTGGGGATGTGACTGATATAGAATAGAATTCTATATTTGTTCCAACATACGCTTTCCTCTATAAGAAGAGATTTTGTGGGGATGTATGTGTACCTTAAGTATATGCAAATACTATATCACTGTGTATATATATTAGTGGAAATAAAAAATGATGGCTATATGTTATTTACATGTTTGTTAGATCAGAGACGTGGTTTCAGCATTCCTTTGCACTATTTAAAAACGTATCAAATCATGAAAAAGATATGCTGTACACAGTATAGCAAATAAGATAAATAATAGTTGGGCTCTTAATATTAATGCTGTATCACTAACAGTAATATCACTATCGCTGATTTGTTGTGTCATCCCCTATTAAGTTTTGCTCTCAACCGCATTAGCAAGAATAAATCTATAAATATTTTATCCACATGTATTATATATAAAATAATCGGCTTAGATAAGAAAATAATTTTACTTCAATAGCTGCAGTATGCAAATTCCTACAACAGAAAGGAAAATACAGGAATACTGCACATCCTGAGGTAATCTTAGCTATTTATCTAAAGAGTAATGACAAAGTTTAAGGGTGATGACAGTTTGTGCCTATATATAAAATATATCTATATATTCACACATACCCATATTATGTATGCATAGACACAGAATACTGCATATCATAATACACCCAGAATTCTTCATGATTAAATTATACATTGGACTTATGGAAACTTGAATGACAAAAAGCTTAGAAAAAGTATTTTTTTCATAAGAAAATGTTTTCAAATTTGGCTGTAATAATAATGTGCTGATATTCATAAAGGGTCTTAGAATGGAGTTAAATCAGTTGCTACTAACTGGGATGGCTGAAATGCTGCAGAAAACAAAGAGAACAGCCTTCCCTACATTTTCTTATTTCTAGAATCAATTGGAAGATTTTGAAATGTTTACTTAACATTTCTGTTATCATTTTTCATTTTTGAGTGCCTCTGTCTCTTTTGGTTCCTTCTAGGAGCTGAAGCAGGAGGGGTCATAAACAGAGGCTCTTTTTCACAGTATTTCCAGATGAACTGTAAGTAGATGGTTCTGGAAGTCTCCCAGGGGAAAAAAGATTTCTTGCAAGATTTCCAACTAAAATTGCATGGACTTACATGGTGCAGGCAAACTGAATGCACACACTGAAATATATGAGATTTGCCAATCACTACTTCTGGTACGTAAAAAAATGCTGTGATAAGAAAATTATCATTGTATGTGCTTTTCTACACAGTCAATGTCGCTTCTGTGTTACTGGGAAGTCTTACAAGCTCCTGTCGCATTTTTAATGTTCTGATCATAGCTACCCATGACAAATGAAATTGTGTTTCCTTTAGTTTAGCATTTTGGGATTTGTCTTATCCATATGCTTTCTTGAATTTATGACTAGTGATCTATGAAAAACATTTTATTAGGCTTTTCCTTGGTTTAAAAAAAAAAAAAAAAAAAAAAGGTTTCCTGCATATTTGCTGCAAATCCACTGGCTTTTGGTTTCCCCTGTCTCTGACTGCTTGTTACGTCTCATGCAAGTCCCTGCAGTATTTTCACTTTCAGCCTTTCACTGCTTTAAGACTTCATCTGGTTAAAAACTGTTCCTAGTAGAGAGTGCTGAAAATTATTTTTTTTAAATAAAAACATTCTAGTTTCCAAAGTTAAGTGCCACAAGACTCCTTGTTTATTTGTTTTTTAAAAAAACCATCTGCAATCTCAAGCAAGCCTTCAAAGTGGTCATGGTAATTTCTTAGTGCTATTAGTCTAGTGAATCAGACTCACTAACATCCTCTTTATGAATCATATTCTTGAACGAGCCTGTTTTTTCACCACAATCACATTCTCTTGTGGTTTTCCTTCGTTTGTGTCAGTTTGTTGGCTATGATGATGTTAAACTCATCTTCAGTATGAAGATATGACCAGCTGCAGTAGTGATTCTGTTTAGCTCAGTTTACTTCTCCTCAAATCCATTCTCTGTTTCTCCCAGCCTTGTATCTGACAAATTCTTTCAGACAATGTTGTTGAGTTTTGGTATCTTCTTATCCCCCTGAGAAGTTTTCACCATCACTGGGTAATTCCATGGCACTTCCACTGCAAATCTCATGTAGGTCCCTGATTGTCTAGTAATTCAAAGTATTTAAAAAAAACTTTTCCGAAAGGTATGATTAATTTTGTTGAGACATTCTTGTAAGATCAAAAGGTATTGGTACTGTACATCAGATAAGTCTCTGTGCTTTGTCAATTGGGGCTCAATCCTGCATTCCCATATAGATGAAGCTCTTGTTGATTGATTTCAACGAGAATTTTGTGTTCCTAACACTGTTGGATTAGGCCTTTAGAAGGAATTTCAATCCTCAAGCTTCTTTTAGCCTCCAGGCTTCTTGCAAGAGAATAAACAGCATTGCTTATTACTTATGGTTACATAACAAAAAATAAAAGAGGAAGAAAAGTGCCATATATGGTAATTTTTAAGGTACTGGCCACTCATGGAACACGAAACAACTATGTACATCTGTGAAATAAAAGGCTTTCAAGGCAGTCCAATGACTGTATTCGTACCTCTCTGTAGAAATGAACAGAGTAAACTAACTCTGCAGTTCTATTTTTCTTCTTCACCTAAATGAAATAAAATATATACAATCATTATACATCATTCACATAAAAATGATCATGCTATGGTTTTAATGGTGGGAGAAATACATATTTGTTTTTTAATATAATAGTGACAAAGTATACACCAAGTTCCTACAGTGTAAGCAAAATGTAGTATCCCCAAATTACTGTATCTTCTGTGTAAACTCAAATCTGTATTTGTTTCTCAGTTCCGCTTGGGCTGATTGCTTTCTCCATTAATCAGATTCTTCTCCTGTTGTTCAGCTATGGATTGCCATTTCTGCCTATTCTTTCTACAGCCATCCAGTAAAGGGTAGCAGGCTTCTGATACATGAGTCAAGGCCTGCAAGAAATAAAACAAATCAGACGGGTAATGTGTAACAAAACACACTGTTTTCCTGCTCCTTAAGATGTGCCCATTGGAGGCATTAGAATATGTCTGAAACACAGGGCTTGTTTACACTAGAAAGTGGAGCAGGGTTGGAAAACTGATTTTAAGTAAGGCTCCCTTTCAAGTCAAATTCAACATAAACTCAATTTGACTTATGCAGACCATCTTCATTGCTGATGCAACTACTGATTCAGCAGTTACCCAAGGGACATTTGGCTTCAATATATTCAGCATCTGATTAAGAAAGTTCTAAAGAAGAGCTGTGTTTAATAGCCATTCTCAATTACTTTTCATCTCCTAGTGTAGACCAGGCTCTAGTGAGTTACTATATTAGGATGACGGTGATTAATAAAAGTGAAGCAGAAAACAAGTTTTGGAAAGAGAATTGGACTCCAATGTTTCGGTTCAGAATAGACTGGACAGATACTAGGGCAGATCAAGAAATTTTCACTGAAATAAAATTTTGATAAAAAATGAAATGTAAAATCCATTAACATTTTTGTATGTTTTTCTTTAGAGAATCCTAGAAGATTAGGGTTGGAAGAGACCTCAGGAGGTCATCTAGTCCAACCCCCTGCTCAAAGCAGGACCAACAACTAAATCATCCCAAACAGGGCTATCTCAAGCTGAGCCTTAAAAATCTCTAAGGATGGAGATACCTGTGCTTCACCACTCTACTAAAAAAAGTTTTAACTAATATCCAGCCTTTTTCCTCATTCCCAATCACATGCGATGAACACATAGCCTTTTACTTCTATTATCTTCTGGAGTCCAGTGAGGCCACTCACATGCATAAAGGGCCTAGGGTTGGGCCCACTGTCTGTTAGACACCTTTACTGCCTGAGTACACAAAGCACAAGAGTAGAATCTGAAGTTAACATGTATAGGATGAAATCAGCCAGGATTTCACTCACAGAATTTAATTCTTATTCAAACAAGGAAAGATAGTGATGCCTGATTCTCCTTTTGCTTATCATAGTTTTACACCAGTATAACTCCACTGGCCTGTACCCTGGTGTAAATCAGTATATTTCCATTGGCACTAACTGAACTGACCCATTGTCCTAATGGAATTATTTTTGATTTACATCACCGAAAGAGGAAAATCATGCCCATTAGGTACAATTCACTGGAATGATGCCATTTTATTTTGTTTGTATATGTTTAAACAGTTTGAAAAATGCTAGAACAGTTTGATCAAATGTCAGCATTGAAGGTCAGTGAAATGAGTGAAACACTTTTGCTGTTATGTATAGATTTTAAGGTCTGAAAGGACCATTATGATCACCTAGTCTGACATTCAGCATAACACAGGCTAAAAAATGTCACCCAGCAATTCCTGCATCAAGCCCATCCACCTGGCTTTGATTAATTTTTGGTAAAAAAGATAAACCAGGCTTTCAGTGCACACATCTCCCTCTGCAGCCTCTGTGACAAATTCTTAGGGACAGGATGAAAGCTAATGAAAGAGCCAATTAGTGGGAAGGCCAAAGTTATAACTGAGCTTATTGTTCATTCTTACAGTGTTAGGACGCTGGAGAGTGAACAGGTTCCTTGTTCATTTTTCAAGTGACATTAAATGATTTATTGGTTCATTACGTGTTACTCATTGAAGAAAGCAGGTGGAGTCACCACCCCGCTCCAGAAAGAATAATCTACAATGGATTTGCTCCAAACTTAGCTCTTTCACGGGCTTTGCCTGGATTGTTAACTTGAACGACAACAGCTTTCTCCAGAGCTGGGATGTTCCATGCATTTATCTATAGGATCCTAGAGCTCTAGTTTCCTCTGCTCCACAGAGATACATCAAACCCTCTTTTAACCTGGGGTGCAGCTATCAGGGCTCATCTGCCAGCATGAGCCAGCAAAAATAACTTCACTTTGTATGATTCTCTATTCCTATATATGATCCTAGAAGCTGCTATCCTGCTACAGAGTTTCAGTTCTTATCATATGAGGTCTAGGGGCTCAGTTGTGCATTCCAGGCACAGCCCCTGGACACAGCATGGAGCTAAACTGCCCCAAGGGATGCTCTAGGTGGCATTGTGGCTCAGGCTCCCGGAGCCCCTGTGATGTGCGACGTCCTCATAGAAAGTGGAGGACACTTCTCTTACAACATAACCAGTTGTGGCTAATGCCACTAGACAGCAGCAGAACTCGTTCTCTGGGGTACTCAATAAATGCTATTTTGTTGTGAAGCATGGACACAAGAAGGAAGCTCCTTGCGTTCCCCATTCCCCTGCACATCCACACAGGGGCTGGGCAGAATCTAGTCCAGTATATTTTGATAACTAGTTGACAGGAGGCCCAGTGCTATACTCTGGGAGATAGCCGTAGCATTCTTCTGTTGGGGGCTGAGTTGCCTTCCTCCTTTAGAAAAGACCAGATGTTCAGCCCCATAAACCTGTGGATCCTTATACTTATATGTGGACAGCTGCTGCCAGGCTTCCCGGGACGCCGGTGGCTGCCACCCATCTTCCAGTTGTGTCTCTCGGCTCCCCATGCTGCTCCTTAGGTAGTGGGGAAGTTCTCCTAGTGAGGGTGCACTCCATTGACATCAGGAAAGCAGCATATATATCAGCCATTGCTGTAATTATAGTGGTGGCTGAAAGTCAATTTATTTTATGTCAACTTATTTTCCTAATGTAGAGCAGACCTAAATCCAGGTGTAGGAGTTCACTGTTGTTCTGCAACAAAAGATCTGGCCAACAGGGCAATTCCAGTGGGAGGAAAGGTGGGCGGAGGGGAACAGTTGAGAGTTCTAGCAATGTGCTGAAACAACGTTGCCATGGCCGAATGGGAGCTACTAAGATCACCTCTGCCTTGTCCCTGTTGAGTTTCAGCAGGGCTCTGTGGATTAGAGTTGCTGGTGAGAAGGTGTATACGAGCGTCCCTAATCATGAGAGGAGGAAAGCATCAGACAGTGTCCCTTTGTTGGCCCCATGAATCGAGCAGGTTGCATTTCTTGTTCAACTTGGAAGCAGAGGTCCCCTTGGGGAGTTCCCCACCTCTGGAAGACAGTTCCATCCTCAGATGGCTGATGCAACCACTTGTGGAGAGCTAAGAAGGATCTGCCTTGCTGATTTGCCATGGCATTCCTGGCCCTAGGCAGGTGAGATGTTATGATGTGAGTTGTTCTGATTAGTGATGTCTCACAAATGCATAGCTTCCTGAAAAAGGCTCAGTGAGTACGCCCCTCCCTGCTTATTGATGTAGAACGCTGTGGTGGTATTGTCTGTTAAAATCTGGACCACTCACCCTTCCCTGCAGGGAAGGAATACTTGGTAAGTTAGGCATATTGCCTTGAGTTCCTCTACACTTATATGGAGGCCCCTGAAGGGCATGTCCTGCATCACTGATTGAGAGTTGGCCCACCAGCTCAAGAAAGCCGATAGAGGCAGGGGCACTGTAACCAAGTTATGCCTGCTTGGGGAATACACTGAACCCAGCGATGACTATAACGGTCTGAGCTTTAGGCGGGCATGCCACATCACGCAAGTGCATCCTGCCATGTGATCTAGCAGCTGCAGGCAAGCACTGGCTGTTGTGAGGGGAGTGGCACAATTACTACCAATGAGGCTAGACGTTGTCTGGAAACAAAGTTCTGGCAAGGAAGGCTCTGGCTCGAGTGGAGTCCAGAACTGCTCCTATGAACTGCATCCACTGAACCAGTAAGAGAACCATCTTCTGCTCATTTATCAACAGGCACAGGCAGACCTTATGGAGATGTTGTGGCATATCTGTGACTCAGACTTTGCTCTGATCAGCCAGTTGTCCAGGTAGGGATAAATCTGTACCCCCCTGGCATATTAGGCCAGGCATTTCATATGTATCTTTGGGGTGAAAGAAAGGCCATAAGGTAGTACTGTGAAATGGTAATGGACACAGCCCACCATAAATCGGCAGTCTTCTGTGGCTGGAAAAGATCAAGATATGGTATCCTTTAGGTGGAAGGCAGCATACCAGTCTCTGGGATCCAGTGAGGAAATGAAGAGGCTACAGAGACAATGCAGAACTTCAGTCTCTTGAAATAACTGCATGAGATGCAGTAGAGGTCTAGGATAGGTCAGTGACCCTCTTTTTGATTTGGGGATAAGGAAGTACCAGGAATAAAAATCCTTCCCTCATTTGTCTGGAGGAACTTCCTCCCCAGCTCTGTCAGAAGGTTTTCCAATTCCTAGCCTTCCCAGCTGTGTGCGACACACACGGGAGTGGTGGGGAGGAGGTGAGGAAAACTGAAGGATATAGTCCTCTCAGATTACCTTAATGACCTACCGGTCCAATGTATTAAGGGACTGTGCTGAGAAGGGGGGAAAGTGGTTGAGGAAAAAATGGAATGGATCCTGTATGGAGCCTGGAGTGTCGTCCTTGGGCATATCATCAAAATTGTTGCCATTGGCTGCTGGGGTGTCATGAGGTCCCCGGCTGAGATGAAGCAGAGGTTGGATAGGGCATCGGCGCTTGGAACCCATCTCCGTCTCTTCTGTAGGAGGAGGACCGAAGGGCTTAAACCTTGGCTGCTGCTGCTGCTGCTGCTGGCAGAACTGCTTCCTCAAGGCCAGTGGTGTGTAAAGGCCCCATGAGTGCATGGTGGCTCTTCAGTCTTTCAAGCCACGCAGCCTAGCATCCATCTGGTCCGAGAAGAGTGCAGAGCCATCAAAGGGGAGATAGTCGATTGCTGCCCTTCTTGGGACCATCTGGATGACTACAGCCACAAACAGCAGCGCATGGAGATGTGTAAGGTCGAAGATCTTGCTGCTGAATCAGCTGCATCCAGTGAAGCCTGCCATGCCACTCTGGCCACCATCCTGCCCTCCTCCCAGACAGTGGTAAAGTCCTCGGAGTGTTCCTGTGGCCAAGCCTCAGCAAACCTGGACAGCAAGCTCCAGAGATTGCAAGTGTACCTTCCCAGCGGTGCCTGTTGGTTGGCAACTCAAAACTCGAGGAAGTAGAATGAATTTTTCAGCTGAACAAGTTAAGTTTCTTTGTCTTTGTTCTCAGAAGCATAACTCAGCTGGCCCTGCCTGTCTCTCATTGGCTGCCACAGCCGTGACTCCAGTGGAGGATGTGTAAAGAGGTACTCAAATCCCTTAGACAGGACATAGTCCCTCTTTTCGTCCCTCTTAGGTGGCAGTGGTAGTGAAGATGGTATCTTGACTAGGGCTATAGCCACTTTTAGCACTCCTTTGTGTACAGGCAGAGTGACCTAGGCTGCTGCCATGGCTGCCAATACATCAAAGAGGGTGTCTGAAGTGTCTTTGTGCTCTTCCGCTTCCAGTCCAAGTTGGAAGCCAACCTCTCCAGGAGCTTCTCGTGAGCCCGGAAGTTGTCTAATGGGGCTGAGGTCTCTGCGCTGGTGATTGCCTAATCTGAGTATGGTAGAACTGGCAAGGATAGAACTTCCTCCTGCGCCTGGACTGACACAGGCAGTCAGTGCCGAGTCCTGAGCCGCCTCCTGTGCTGCGTTTTCTGAGGAGCAGAACGATTGAGGGTCTGGTGCTGTGGGGAATGGCGATGGGCTCCGATAAGGCCATTGTACCAAGCTCTTCCCTGGGCCATCCAATGGGAGAAAGGATTGTCCCTGTCCCTTGTGCCCCCTTGCTGGTAACAGTGGCTGTCTCTAGGGTAGTCCTCTTGTGAAGCCAAAGAATAGGATTCCTATAGTCACCATGGAGGGGCTTCAGGTGCAGTGCAGCATCAGGGAGCAGCATCATGGGCAGGGAGAACAATGTCTCGAATGTCTGCTGGTGATTGAGACAATGTGGATCAGTGCCAGGATCACCTAGACCCGTGCCGCAGTGAACGTGAATGTCACTCAGCATGGGCTTGATGCAGAAGACCACAACTGTGATCTAAGCAACTGGTGTCATGAAGGGCAGAAAGAAGGCACTTAGGGGGAGAAAGCAGGGCCAGTGGGGCCTTTTACATACTGTGACATAAGTGTGGGGTTCCACCAGGCACCAGAGGTGGCCCTACTGATACTGCTAAGGGAAAAAAAATTACAGCTGCCATGCCCGTGAGCATACACACACCTAGAATGGAATCGACATGAGCAAGCATGTGAAGCACAAGTCATCTGTGGGCATTGTAGTTCACAACCACTCAGTCCCCTTCAGCTGTAAGTCTTTTCCTGGAAGGAGCTATCTGGGGCTCTCCAATAACAACTGCCTTTCTATTCTCCTGATGTTGGGTTTCCAAAGCACAGAAAGGGAAGTTGCACACATGAATGCTGACTCTGTCTTCAGTAACTAGATCATTTGTTCCGTGGATTTCAGAGTTATTAGAGACCATCCATCCCCCACAGTCCTGCCTCCTCTCAACCTGCAGATGTGCATCCATGTAGAATGGCTTTGAAGTGGGCAATGAAGATGAGGAATTAATGGGTGGAATCAACTTGTTCCCAATTCAGAATTTTGGGTGTAGGCTCCCATTTGCTCCCTAAGTTTCAGATCTCAATAAATGCACCCAGCATACATGACACAATCTGAGGAGGTTTCCATCTAGTTTCAAAAGACAGGACAATAACTAAATTTTATTTATTATACAACATAATATGATCAAAGGGTGCAGTTTGTGGCTAGGGTATAAAATATTTTTATGGGTTCTGTCACAGTATATGTAATCTGAAACTTGGTGAATAACCAAGTTAATATAATAATGGTTTGTACTCATGCGACAATTCTCACCCAATGATTTCAAAGCACTTTGCAATCCTTAATTAAGCCACATAACACTCCTACTATGAGGTAGATGGGCACACTCCATTTTATTGACATATAGTGCGTCACAGAGGTTGTCCCAAAAGCACATGGCAACTTCATGGCAGAGTCAGGCACAGAACCCAGGGACCCAACTCCTGGTCCCCAGGTCCAACCATGAGACCACAATGGCTCACCACCTGCTTTTGCAATGATTACAACAAACCACTTCAATCGAATAAGCAAGCAGCTTATCATAAATATTGAAATAGTCTTTGGCTTGACTGAATGATGAACAAATTACAAACAAGCATTTCTTACATACAATTCAACTGCTGAACAACAGCAAACTTGATTCTAACTTCAGCCTCTGCATTTGTTGCAGGATACAGGCTCAATTCTGGTTTAGACAGTTGTACAAACCATTAATAGAGTCCCCTCTTAAAGAGAATAAATACCTCATAAAGCTGTAAACAAATGGCATCGATGAATCCAACTTGCATGCTAGGAATTTTATTTTTCTTCTCTCTGTTCATTAGATCCTGAAAACATAAAGAGAAATACTCAGGGTGTAAGCCCACGTGGTGAGTCAGCTCTATATTAAAATAAGTTTAAAAAAACATCCAAGAGCCAGCCTGGAACAATGTAGTAACACCTGAGAAAGAAGAAAAGAGTAGCAGCACAATACGTTGTCAAGTAGATAACTTGCTGCATGAACAACTTTTGGAGTCTTTTTCCTGGGCTGGCGCAGATCATTAGAGCCCTGCAAATCCGCAGATATCAATGCAGATATCCGCAGACCATTTCTTGCAGATGCAGATCAGATGCGGATCCACATATTTGTATCCGCACAGGGCTCTACAGATCATTGGTGGAGGTTTCAAGCCCACTTCAAGAGGGTGAGATGACGTGTTCATTGCGCTTTAAGAACTCCCACCTGTAGCACTTTAGCAGCACTACCTTTGAAGAACTCATGGTCTTTGCACTACTGTCTGGAAGGTTAATGATCAGTTGTAGATGTTTGGGAACCATAAAAGGAAAAGAGCTTGTTCCATACTCATTCCACTAAAAATAATATTTTAAAAAGAAAGGGAAGTCCTGTTGGCAGTAATCATTTTGAAAGTGGTGCCACCACACCTCTACTTACTGTTGGCTCTATGTTGAGTTCCCGTCTCTCTTTATCTCCCTGGTCAAAAAATTCTGTAGCTACAAGTTCAGCTATCTGTAAGAAATGTCACACACTGTTCGTTAGTTTTAAAGGCCTGTATTTACATTTTCTCCCTTGGGTCAAAACAGAAAGTGTGATTGCTGGGTGTCTGTCCTGGATAAAAAGAAATAAAAGCCCTGATCTTGTAAAAAAAAAAAAAAAAAAATGTAATCGTGTGCCTGTATGAAGTCCCAATTGGTTTAAACACCCTAAATGCATAATCTCTAATATTGAGGTGGGCCCACTAAGCTTTCTCAGCCAGATAGCACAATGTCAAATGAAATATTTTCAGAAGTAAACAACCCAGATTGAATTTGTTTGAACTATTTAGCACAAGATCTCAATTACACAAGCAGACAAAACAAACAACTAGCATTTGTTGCTCATCAGTTCAGAAACAAGAAGTTTATTACATGCATACACTTCAGCTATCTAACTCCACTGACAAATCAGAGCTGAATCATACCCAATGTGTTCTAGAGGCTTTTAAAATATTGTAATACTTAGCACTTGTACAGACCCTATTCCAAAATGTGTTCTATATGTGTTAATAGGTTCAACTCACAACAATCCTTTGAAGTAAGGATTAATTTACTGATGGATAAAGTGAAATACAAAAATGGTAAGAGCCAAATCTTTAAAATAGAGGTTACACCTAAGATTTTCAAAAGCATAGAGTGATTTTGGGCTCTTTAGTCTGTGGGTATCCAACTTGAGGCACACCTGACCTCTGGTTCAGAAAGGGATGACCACCCACACTTTGAAAATCACCTCCCTTTAAAGTGTGTTAAATTGGATGCGCAAAAAAAAAAGGAAAACGAGAGACCCCAGATCAATAGCCACATTTGAAAATCTTGATATATAGGTCTAGGCAGAAAAATACACTTGCATTTACAGGTGTATTTACCATAACACTACACAAACTGGAAGGAACATCTAGCCAGCCATTCACAATCAAAATGATGGTAAATACACATATAAACAAAGATCCTCTGCCCTCTGAGGATTGCTCCCCAAGGCTGTGCTTTCCACCAATGCCGTTGGAAAGTGGAAAGCTAGACTTAGGAAGCAGAAGCTATAAAGGATAGCAAACCCTTAGAAAGTCTTAAATGAAGCTTATACCCGCTGTTGAATTGGCCATGGCTTTGTTATGGCTGACAAATCACAAGCAGTCATCAGCATTGCTCTGTAAAAACAAAGAAAATTAATGATTTATTGCAACCTGAAAGTCCTGCAGCCATTCAGTCTAGAAGCTAATAAATACGGCATCAAATCAAATCAAAGCCAGAATAACTGATGAAATTACAGTAAAATGATAAAAATATCCTTTAATGGGAGACTCGATGACTGAGAAATGGGAATGAGGTACTGGGCCTTTCATTTGTGTCATCTGAATGGAGTAAATCTGGATCAGATCCGTTTATATCTTTACCACTGGAAAGTCCCATGTGAACTGGGCAGGTTTCAGTCCATTTGCTAATGGGCAGGTGCCACACTACAAACATGACTTATTGGTGACAATAAGCAGCACCTCTGCTGGCTGTTTCAGGAGGAAGGCTGAGGACTGAATGAGCCATGGACATGGGCATTAACTGAATGAGTCTGCCCATAGTAGCAGCGCCTTCAAAACAAGAGAGCAGCGCACTGGTGAGGCAGCCTGGGAATCTTGCAGTGCTGCTGGTGCGGTTGTTTTCTGTCCCTACTGTCTCAATCCTTCAACCTCTTTTCTTTCATGGGAAATGAATTTGCTTCAAGGCAAGCAAACCTCCCTGAATCTTTCAGCTACAGATTATAACAGTTCAGTGCTTTAAGACAATGCACCTACAGCAAAAAAGCAACACAGCATTATGTCACGAGTCCTATACCCTTTAGGAATAATAGCAATCGTAGTGGACAGGTGCCACATTAGAAAAATCACTGTCATCTCTAACAATAACTAGCAACTTTGTTGACTGTTTCAGGAGCCAGGCTACAAAAAGTCGTTTATGAGAGTTCATCAGACAACCCCTGCAGCTCTCTAAACAATATTCAGATCCAGGCGCACACTCAGTGACCTATTTTACTTTTGTCAGCTTGTGCAGACTTAGATTAAACAGGCCTATGTTAGCTCTACTGAAAGTAACAGAAGTGTGGTGCAGAAAACCTGATCTGTGATAGTGCAGTTTGGTTTTGAAACATCTGCCATTTACTTACAAAAATAGCTCCTTCTGCAGAGGATCTTCCCAGTTAAATTGCTTCTTTCTTAGAAGTTCAAAAAACTCTCCTCTTCTCCTTAAAACCAGAGAAAGCGTCACAATCAGTCGGACACATTCCAAACAGTTGGCAGCAGCTGTTCAGCCCAATGTATCTCTAACTTACTTAAAATACAGTGCTAAGTCTGTGGCAAGAATGGCTTGTTTTATCATTTTCAGCGCGGCCTTGTATTCTTCAATGGAAAGGTTGCTGAGAATCTGGTTTCCCTTTAAAAAAAACAAACAAAACAACAACCCCCCCAAAAGCAGTGTTAAAAATAAAACTTGGAATATACCACCAATTTATTACATACCCTTCCAGATTCTGAATCACTTGGGATATGTTTTTTTGTAACTGATGTCTTTTTCCTACTCTGCTTTCTCTTACATCCCCCCTATGTGCCTGAAAAAACATACTGCAGTATTCTTGACTGGCTCAAAGCTCTGTAGCAACACTACAGTAAATGATTGTACATTAGAATACTACAGTATTTTTTACAAGGGTATACACAAGACACAGAGAAGTCAGGAAACTAAGACCCTTCCAAGTCTTTTTATCATACCAAAGATGATACATTTGCTACAAGCCTCAGCCTGAAGCTTTTTTTCCCCTCCAGTAAAGAGACTGTAATGGATAAATAATATTACTTAGGAACTTACCAGCTTAATCTAACACAGTAAACAACCATATAAAACTCATTCCATTACAGAACAGCATCAAAAATAAGTAACTGAACAGAAAAGATATGTAAGATACGCAGAACCAAACACGCTGGGGCTGATGACATGATGTCATGTCCATAGCGTTTCCTAGCTTTTGTCAGGTGACTCAAGATGAATCATTTGTGCTCCTAGGCTTGGCACTGTTGACCTACCTACGCTATGAAATGAATGGTGTAAATACGCTTCTTCAAAATTATTGTGCATGCTGAATAGCTGGTTTCAAATTAGTTAATAATGCAGCAGTACATTAAGAATGTAGATATCTTATTTACATATTTATTTCAATAGGTTTGGATTCACTTCTGAATGTCAATATTTGGGGAGGGGTGGTTCTGGGTTTTGGATCAGGTCCATCTGTTGTCACGGGGTACTTATTATTTTTCAGAACTGTTGTGTGCATGTGTAAGCAGGGATGTACCTTAAAAGGCAAACAGTACTGCCAGTTCAAACAGAAGGGTTCATTAGAGATCACAGGCGTGCCGACAAAGCTTCTTTTTTTCTTTAGGCCGAGGAAGCAGGTACTCAATATAAGAGTAGCAAGGTTTCCCTTATCAGGAAACATTTGCAAAGGTTCGGTGCCTCTCAGAAGTCGGACTATGATTTCAAAATGTTGTATTTGCCTACTTTACCCAAAAAGGAATAAGGATCATTTAAGAATGTACAATGCTGGAAACAATCCAGAACTAAAAATAAAAGTGAAATAGACTAGGGCTTCCTTCAGCGCACACACAGAAGCGAGGCATTTACCGGACTATTCAGGATCATCAGGCACTGGTCAAAATGATGATGTTCCATGATGGAGTGGCAATACAGCTGAGCCAGTGGATGTTCGCTTCTGAGGAGTAAAAACATCACATGGAGAAACCAACTTAAAGGCGTCAATCACCCAGCAGTCGTATCCAACACAACTTATCCTCCTGCCTCCACCATCTCATTCCCTGTTGGTTCTCTTTTCCCTGTCTTCCATGTGACTGGTCAAACAGAATGAATGAATTGAGAGAGATGACAAGGGGAGGCCAAATGCAGAAAGAATGGAATTACTTTTTCAAAATACTGACCACTTTTAAAGTTCTGGTTTTGATTTAAACTGGTGCCTGTAGAGGCCACTAAAACACAAGCAATGAGAAAATAACATAAGATTCTTTAAGTGTCCAAAGTCAAAGAGTGAAAAAGAAAAGGCAACGAGACAGAAAACTTCAAAAGAGGAGAATCTTTTATATACACTTGGATTTTCCTATTAGGTAACTTCTTGAATAAGCTCTCTAGGGAGGCTGGTTTTCTGCTGCTGCTGAGGTCACAAGTATCAAATGGCAATAGTGACATCATCCAAAGCCCACTAAAGTTCATGGACAAGCTACTAGTGAATGCAATAGGCTATGGATCAGGGCTTACAGGAGTCAATACCAGCCATGACCTATTTTGCTTGTGACCCTACTGATCCCACACCAGTCACCTCTCTCAATCTGTTTCAAAATAAATGCTTCAATTTATATCATTATTTCTCCTGTGACCAACAAGGAAAAATGGAGCGCGAGTTGTGCAGTCCTTATTGTATCATTGATAGAACAAAAAGCCTGAAGCTAACTGTGTGGATGCGAAGTTTAATCCTATATTGTGATATAGGCTATTGAGCTTCTTGTGCTTACGAGATCTGGATAAAATAGGGAAGTGTCTTCTCTGAAGATTTCTCTGTTTTCTCTCTCTACCCTACTGCATAATGGGGTTGTTTGCGTCTAATGCTGAACCTTGCAAACTCCTATTTTTAACCATTTGAATCTCTGCCTCCACATCACTGCCCACATCCCTTCAGTTAAGGCCTAGTCGGGATTCCCACTGAAGCCTGTTTCATTGCAGGCTCTGTAGTCACCTGTAACCTGATCCTGGAAATCCTCACCCATGTGAGTAATCCTTACACAAACATACAGTTCCATGCAGCTACTTGCATGAGAAAAATTTACTTACTTTAGTAACTGGAACTGCAAGATTGTGCTCCACTAGGAAACCAGTGCAAAGGATTATGGAGCGAAGTGTGTGACAGGGTTTGTGTGTGAGAGAGAGATAGAATCCTAGGATGAGTGCCCATATACCTAAGGCTGTGATTCCGACGCATGGTCCGGGGGCCAAAAATAGCCCATGGAGTCTTTCAAAGTGGTGCACCATACCCCTTCCTCTAGCTGGAGAAGGGAGCAGCTGTCTAAGAATCCAGGTGGAGGGCTTTGCCACCTGGCTACAAGGCTCCTTGCTGGAGCCAAGGGGATGGGAGATCAGCGCTCCCCTCCTCCTGGCTGTAGCAGAGAGCATGGAAAAGCATCCTACCTGGTTTCCTAGGTGCTGGGGTCCCTGCTGGAGCCAAAGGGAGGGGAACACTGATCTTCCATTCCTCTGGCTCCAGAAGAGAGCCACAGTCTACGGACCCAGGTGGAGCACAGGACAGGTGTGGTTTTCTTTTTGCAGCTGAGGGATGGGAGATCAGCAAGGAGACAGCCTTCTCACTGTACTCTTCTGTCTGGCTGCAGTGAGGGTGGGGGGCTGCTGGAGGAGAATGGGAGCTCTTCAGGGTTTTAAAAATGATATCTGTGGCCCTTGAGCCAAAAAGGTTGGGAACCACTGATCTAGGGCAATTCTACCTCCACTGAAGTCACGAGCAAAATTCCCATTGACTTCAGCGGGACCAGGATTTCATCTTGATCTGAAATACACATATCTGAGGAAAGAAACAAGTTATATTCCCAACAGTGGTTAAAGTATAATTTGACGGGCCCCAGAACCCTCCTAATCTCTGAGTCTCCTTCCTGTATTGTCCGGGCCCCCTTCATGTGCGGGTCCCAGCCCAGGTAGGCATTTGCAACCATTTCTCAGTACCATATGCCTCAGTTATCGCTCCATAAGCGTATTTATAATTTTATATGGCATTTATGTCTATAGCAATTATTGTCACAAACTAGCAAACATTGTATAACACAATAAGTATTGTGATCTTTATATTCCTGATATGCACATTTCACTTCATTAAATGCAATGCCAAACTTGGAACACAAAAATTTTATGTCACTTTCATCAAATTCCAGGGACAGCTCTGTAGTGAAACGTGATAGGTCAAGTGCTTCAACAGCACTGCTTAGATGTTTTTCTGAGTTTGGCAACAATCTAGCATTCACACAGTCCACTAAGGCCTGGTAAAACTGACGTTTAGAAATTTCAATTTGCTTGCCAGCATTCACAGACATGTTTACACATACACCTTTAAAACAACTTGCAGCAATCGTCTCACAAGCCTCTTGGTAGAGCTCTGAATCACACCCTCTACGAGCTATAAACACCTGAACTTGTCAACTTATAACCTTACTTGCTGTAGATAACGTTACATCAGCTTTTTGCAATGCTAAGGACAGGTCTGCAAGTTCCTCCAGAGCATCAAGCATGAGACCCAAGTTTTTAACAAAAACTGGATTCTTCAGTTTTTTTGCTGTGCCAGCAGATTTTGCTTTATCTTTCCCTTCTCCTGAGAAATCAGTTAATTTTTTCAAGAAGTGGCTATGGAGGGTTGCATATGACCACCAAACAGCTTATACAGTGTGGCAGCTAGAAGCAACCCGACATACATCAAGTACGTGTCCAATCCTATTAAGCTGGACTTCCAGATCACACACACGTTCAGCCAACTCTCTCAAGCACTTCGGCAACTGACTGTACAGAGCATACATTGAATCCACGAATGATTTAAAGTGATTAACTTCACTGTAGCATTTGATAGCATCAGCCACAGCCAAATCCAACCTGTGATTAAAACAATGCCAACATATAAAAAGTGGAAATCGTGTTTTTAATTTTGCAGCAAACACCAGCCTTCCTGCCTAACATGACAGAGGCTCCATCTACACCTAAACCAATCCAATTATCTTTGAGAAATTCCTCCATGAACCCGTGTGCTGTCAAACACTGCAGCAAAGCTAATACTACGCCATCAGCATCATTGCTGCTTAGTTCAACCAGATCAAGAAAAAATGTAACAGGACCAATATTTGCATCAAAAGTTATGTTCAAGTAAATTACAAGACAAGAAAATTTACTTAAACTTGTACTCTCATCAATTAAAACAGAAATTTGATATTGCTGATGAATGACACTAGAACACAAACTATGTTTCATCTCCACAGATATGTGGTCTATTATGTCAGCATTGATATGCAAAACACGACCCATATCAACACCATTTAACTGCTGTGAAGTAATAAGGTCTGGATGGTGAATGACCACCACCCAAATAAAAGATATAAAATGCATGCTAACCTAAGAACACTATCTAGGACAGGAGTCTCAAACTCAAATCTCCGAGGGTCGCATGAGGACAAGGATACTGGCCCAAGGGCCGCGTCACTGAAACCTTTTCAGACAAGGAGTTATTATTAGAACTAGAGACAGCACTGCTGGGTAGCCTTATGACATCTTTGTAGGGGCCTGAACAAAACACACATTTACTTTTAGAATTACTTCCATTTAAGATCCAAAGGGGTAGCGGTGTTAGTCTAGATCAGCCAAACAAACAAGGAGTCCTCTGGCACTTAAAGACTAACAATACATTTGTTAGTCTTTAAAAGTGCCACAGGACTCCTTGTTTTTTTTCCATTCAAGACAGCGGTATCATTAGAAAGACAAAGAATAAGCAAATGAACACACTTAAACTTTTGCATTATAAATCAGTAGTTCCCAATCTTTTTGGTTGAGGGCCCAAAATACAGATTTTAGAACCTTGAAGGGCCACCAGTTTATTTAATGAAAACTAAATTTAAAATTAATTAATTGAATTAAAATTGATTGTAATTACAATCAATTGGGTTTAAATTTTTAATTAATTGAATTGAATGAATTTTTAATTGAAATTTTTAGAAAGGTTTTTCAAAAACCTTCTAAAAAGGTTTTGTTTGTTTTTTTTTTTTTTAAAGAAAGAAGAAAATGCTGCTTGCATCCCCGAGCCCAGAGGGGAGGCGAGCAGCCATAGCCCGGCTCCCAGCTACATGCTGGGGCCGGGCGGAAGGTGGGCTGGGCTGGGAACTCTCTCCACGCCTCCAGTCCCACTTGGAGACCCGGAACCTGGGTCCTGTCCAGCCTGGGCTCTTCCTGGCCTCCCCGCCAGCTCCCCGGCCCTCCCATTCCCCATTCGCTGGCGGCTCCTCGGGCCCCCCGGCCCTCCATTGCCTGGTGGCTCCCCGGCCCCCCATTCCCCAGCAGCTTCCAAGCCCTGGGACCCCCCGTTCCCCGGCAGCTTCCCAGTCCATCCCACTTACCTGGCTGGAGCTGCAGCGGCGTCCGGACTCTGGAGTCACTTGGCCAGGCCTCGCTGTTCCCGCCCTGAACATGCTCTGTGTGAGCATGTTCAGAGCGGGAGATTTGAAAACTCCCCAGCCTGACTGCTGCTGCTCTTAAGTGACCTGCTCGCAATAGGACAAGGCGGAACATGCGTTCCGCTGGAGTCTTCTGTTTTTCTGGGCCCCAAAA
>ML685791.1:11566571-11663698 GCA_007922175.1 Pelusios castaneus
GGCTACCCCTTTGGAATTTGAAATACAATGACCACTGTCCATTTTGGTAGGGCAGTTCCTATGGTTGCATGAGGTGTTTCAAGGACAGGGGGAAGTAAATATTCTTTTGAATGCCAAATATTGTGAAATTGAAACCATGTACTAAAGCAGAAGCTTGTTAATCTGCACATAACGTGCACATAAAATAGTTTCTTTGAGTGGGTAAATGGGATTTTAGTGGTAAATGGGCCTTGTTCTGGCCAACTGCAAAAGGCTGAACTTCACCCAAAGTTTTTAGTTGTGGTCACTGTATGATATTTGTGTGTACATGAATGAATTATTAATGAATAATTATCTGCAAAGGCAATTTGCAACTGGCTGACATTTTTGTAATTACAATTCTAACTTTTAAAATATACTGATTGAATTTTCACCGACAGTTTCATAATGATTTAAATTTTATGGGCAAATTGATAAGAACATGAATTAAGAATCAATAGTTCCATATTGGCTCAAAAAACACCACCACATGGTAATCTGGAATTAGAACACATTTAACATTAGAGAAAAGTTTATCACTTCTTAATAAATTTTAACATCCTATGCTGAGGTCACTCATTTAAACTTCCTACAGACTACTAAATGACCAGCTTTATTTTACTTTCTGAAATTTCTTATTTAGCTTTACATTCCGTTTTGAGTAATTAAATATACATTTTAAGATGTTTTAAACCTGTGTTTTAACCTAAGCAATCTGGCATTCAAAAAATTCATGGGAAACATGGGTAGCTGATCAGTTAAAATTACTTATCCACAGTATGTTTATCCTAATGTTATCAGATTTATTGATTTGCAAAGTTCATTAATTCACAATGCTTCTCCCTGTCATTAGTGCACCTTACCAAAATTCTACTCAGTCTAGTTTTCTGAGTTTTTAAAATTAATTTCAGTGAAATTAAAAAAAAAATGGTGCTTTTCATTCCCCTCCTAACCGGACTTGCTTACCTCTGTATATAAGAGTTATTCACCCCTCTGTGATCCAAATCATGGCTCAGTGCTGCTATCAGCAAAGCAAGGATTTCTAGGTCAGTCAGCTTGTTCTGTATGTCAGAGGAAATACCAAGATGTCTGTTAGCTTGAAACAGGGATGATACTAAATGCATTCTTGTCAATACATATCTTCTAGAACTTT
This sequence comes from Pelusios castaneus, assembly GCA_007922175.1. Classification (NCBI taxonomy): domain Eukaryota; kingdom Metazoa; phylum Chordata; order Testudines; family Pelomedusidae; genus Pelusios; species Pelusios castaneus. The sequence goes on from ML685791.1 coordinate 11,567,743, forward strand.
CTCATATTTATATGGTTTCAGTCTTAATAGGATAATTAGTTTCCTCAAATGAATTGGACTTAAGGAATAGTTTGGTGTGTTAAAAATAATGGGTTAGATCCTCATCTGCTGCAAAGAACAACAACAATACCTACCTTTTTAATAGCGCCCTTTACCTATAAATCTCCAAATACTATACAAAAGGGGATCATTAGCATTATCCCCATTTTTTTACAGATGGAGAAACTGAGGCACAGAAGGGGGAAGTGATTTCCCAAGCTTACCCAGCAAACCAGTGACAATGCTGGGAAATGAACCATTGCCTCCTGAGCGCTTTATACACTAGACTATACCACACTGCTCCAACGGAGATATATCATTTTACATCAGCTGACAAACTGGCCCTATATTTCAGTCAAAACTCTATCAGAGAATTATCTCTGGAGTTTTGAGTAATCAGGCAATGATCCAGGTCAAATGTTTCTTTGATTACTAGGCTAATAAAGGGATGATAGTTTAAGGATCACAGAGAACAAAATGAAAACCAGGCTGGATCATTTTTAATATACAAGTTTCCAGAACCCAGAGCAAAATGGGAAATAATTGGCTAGGTAGTAGTACTGCTGAAAAGGATCTGGGGGGGTGAAACGGACCACAAATTGAATATGAATCAACAGTGTGATGAAGCTGAAAAAAAACTAATATAATTCTAGGATGTATTAACATCAGTATCATATGTAAGACACTCGGGAGGTAATTGCCCCACGCTACTCTGCACTGGTGAAGACTCAGCTGGAGTACTGTGTCCCACTCTGGATGCCATGCGTTAAGAAAGAAGTGGACAAATGGGAAGACAGCAACAAAAATGATAAAAGGCTTAAAAAAGCTGACCTATTAGGAAAGGCTAAAAACACTAGGCATATTTAGTTTTGAGTAAAGACGACAGAGGGGGGAGCTGAGAAAAGTCTTCAAATATGTTAAGGCTGTTATAAAGAGGATCATGATCAACTGTCCAGTGAAGGTAGGACGAGACGTAATCAGCTTAATCTGCAGCAAGGGAGGTTTAGGTTAGATATCAGGAAAAGCTTTCTAACTATGCAAGTATTTAAATTATGGTATAAGCTCCCAAAGGAGGTTGTGGAATCCCTGTCACTGGAGGTGTTTAAGAACAGGTTAGACAAATGCCCGTCAGGGATGGTCTGGGTATGCTTGGTCCTGCCTTATCACAAGGCGCCAGACTAGCTGACCTCTCAAGATTCCTTCCAACCCTACATTTTTATGATTCTAAAGTCAAGTTCTGAAGTCTTCAGAGAAGGTGCATTGACTTCAGTGGAGGCAGTACAGACTGACACAGATCTCACTGAGATAAAAATTGAATCTGCCCCAGTGTTACGGTACTTAATTAATTCAAAGACCCTTAGGATGAAAACAGTCAAACGTACCTGAAGTTTACCCGATTTTAAAGCTGCGAACATACACTGGGCTGTGTTAAAAGCATGTCTCCAATTGTGATAGGCAACATTTTTTCGATAATTTTTCTTCACACTTAAAATCCATCTGCAAAGAACCTTTAATAACAAACAGCATCATTCAGTTAAATGTGAAATACACAATAACTTCATTCTTTTCACACACACAAAAAAACTGAAGATTTAATATAAAAAGATTTTTCTTTTTACCTGTCTTCAACAACATTTAATTTCGACACACTTTTATGTGAGCATATGGATAAGGAGAATCTGCTTTGTCTCTTAGCTTAGCTTTCCCACTTCCAAAACCTAGAGTTTGCTGACCAGCTCATAGGCAATATTCACTTTTATTTATTACATGAACGCCTGTAGTCAGTAAAGTTGCCAGTCTAGGATATAAACTTATGGCTATATTATTGTCCCAGATATATTAGTATAGACACAGTATTTGGAGTTATGCTGCTGTAACTGAGTGAAGAATTTCTTCATAATATATATGTGTACACAAGAACCTGTTTCATTTTAACATAAAAGGAATCCCTAAGGGTGTTTGGAAAAGTGGACTGAAAAGAGAACATTACTCCTCATACCAGATGGGATCAGTGTATAAGAAAGAACACCTGGATTCTGAAAAACATGCAAGTATGCTATAAAGGCTTTTAATATTGTTATTATTTCTGCAGAGGTGTCTTACAGAACAAAAAGACATGGATTTTGCAGTAGTTTTATGAAAGTGAGAGGTATAAAAGACAAATCTTCACATGGTATAAACTGGTGAAAATCTGTTGGCTTAACTAGAGCTATGCTGATTTATGCCAGCTAAGGATCTTGCCATGAGTTTGTTTAAGGGAATTTTAGTGCTCCTGCAAAATGTGTCACATTGACAGCAATGGAAAAATTATATCATTCATCTGCAAAAAAGAACAATGAGCAAAAGGCCAGAGAACTGTAAGATGCTACCCTGCCAATATACTTTTAAAACTAATTATGGAAGTATCAGGGCTGTGAGAAAAGATCGCTTAATTTTCCATGTCCATTAATGCCACAGTGTCTCTGTTGAGCGTCCCAACACAGGTGACAGTTGTGGCGGTGGCTTTTTTTTTTTTATGAGGTAGACACCTGTACATTTGAACCGGACTGAGTCCAATTCATTATATGAGATGGTAGTGACTTCTGGTCTCACTTTCACCCTGGTTCTATCTGAACTGGAAGATATGCTTGAGTCAGGCACAGGTAATTGGGCTCACTGCAGAGGTAACTGGATGAAGTTGTACAGCCTGTGGTATATACACAAGAGATCAGATTAGATGATTTCTAGTGGAGCCTTCTACCCTTAAATTCTAATCATCTTAAAATACATGAATCTATGAACTGATGACCTAGGTCAGTGGTTCATAAACTTTTTGTATTGGTGACCTTTTCACACACCAAACCTCTCAGTGCAACCCCATCGTCCCTGTGGGCGCTTGCCCCTGGCCCCCATGGGCTCCCCACTCTCTCCTCACCCTTGGCCCCCATAAGCCCTACATTCTCCCTTTTCCCTAACCCTTGCAGGCTCCCCACTCCTGCTTCACTCTTAACTCCTGCAACCCCATCCTGTGCCCACCTGGGGAAAGAGACCTACATGAATGGAGTGGCAGGCATTGCTGCTTGCTCCCACCTCAAAAGCTTCTTCTCCACACACCCCAAGGGGGCTTTGAGAGGGGAGGGGGGAGCAGTGTCAGAGCTCCTTGCTTTCAGGTTACTTTCCCCACGTGGGCTACGTAAAGGGAGGGCAGAGAACAGAAGCTCTTAATGCTCACCCCACAGCACTGAGTAGGTGGGGGACATGACGTGGATGTAGGGAGTCCAGGCATTGCTTCTTGCCACCGCCAGTCTCCTGGGAGGGGATTGAGCAGTATCTGTGTATCATCACTCACCGCCTTCCCCCATGTTCCTCTGCCAAGAGGAAGCAGGGAAGCTCACAGCCCCATGCCTGGCAGCTTGTGATCCCCACATAACCACATCAGTCCCCCTTAGGGGTTGTGACCTGCCAGGCAGAGAACCAACTATCTAGCTGAAAGATTCTGTAGCTCACTACCAATTGTCCCAGCTATCTGGTTCCCCAAGTTAGTTTTTATCCTAAAATGGGGCTTGGCAGGTGTGCAGAAGAGTATATAAAACACAGACACACACACTTCTTTTTAAACAAACTTGTCTGATGTTTTCCCTTCACATGTAAATAAGCATTCTGCAGCATCCACACCTCATGTTTCATTTGGAAATTCTGCACAAGGTTGAGATCTGTGAACATTCGAATTGAACACAGTGTTGTCTCCAAATCAGAAAGCTCAAAGTCACTGAAGTAGAAGTCTGTTAGCTTGAGAGATTGTGCAGATGGCACGACAGCTGCCTGGAGGAAACGAAAGAAAACAAAGAGAGCAATGACAGTTAGAAAGTATGGAATAACTAAATTGTTTTGCACCAGGAGACCGCCAGTATTCTGCTAACGTTTACCTTTGCATTACACTGAAAGCTGGTGACTACATTCCTTTGATTATCTGTTCCTGTCCTTGTTTGTTCAATGGTTCTCTTGTCTGGTTCTTAAAATTAATGCAAACTTCTCCATAAGCCAAAACTATAAAAAGGTTTGCTTGAACCATCTAAGCTACCCAGGACAACACTAAATCATTGATTTTTAAGCAGGCTTTAGCTGCAACCTTCTAGCATGCTGTATTGAAAATGTGCAAATGGCAATGTTCAGAGGCTTGTGAATTAAGTCAGCAAAAGGCACTTCTGTGACCATAAGATCTTGCCAAATTTCAAGTTCTGGCTCTAAATCCTGGAAGCAATAGACCTAAACAAAGAAGAGCTGGAAACTGCTTTAAAATGGATCAAAATATCTATTTTCCTCAACCCCATTCTCAGAAACGGTTGAAACTGTATTTCTGAAATGTTGAAAATAAAAATCACAGCAAAGCAGACCATTGGCATGGAAAATTTAATCTCCCCCCATGAAAACCTAACTTCCAAAATCTGGCACTACATTTAGTACTAACTATGTCTCCATGTATTACACTTTCAGTTTCTTTATACAGCTGTGAAATTCATTAAATAAGCCCCTTTGCAGCATCATTAGGGCCTTTACATTCAGGATGTTAGAAATAAATATCAAGAAGAATGAAACAAGGTCTGGCACTATAATCCAAAAGCTCGTACCAGTTCTTTGTATCAAATAAAAAAGGATGGGATTTTCCCATGCAACTCCCTTACAGCTGTTTATCTATTGAGGTAGTGGTTTTTGTTTTTTTTTTAAATCAGATAAAAATCAAGAGTGTGAAAGGAAAAAAAAGGTGATCTGTGTTTTATCTTTCACCTTTGTACTTACTGAAGTCCATGAACATTTCTATTAACACTCGTACTACTTATAATCATGCTGTTCAGCTTTCTTTTGGTAGAAATGACATCATTCTTTCATAGCTCCATTTTCTTTCTTCTCACTTTTATTGCTGTGTGTTACCTCAGAAATGTAGAGTTATGAAACTGAGGTTATGGAAACTGGTGTTTAAGCTAAAAAAGGAATCTTACATTACTATAAACCTCTTTCCTAATAGTTTTGCTTCATTTTGGGTTCACCCAGTGTTCCACATTTGGACGTTGTAGGTGAAAGCCCCATGCTGCCAATAGTCTCCACAGGAAATAATACAACCACTTGGGAAACCTAATGGCTACTCAAATCATAACTCCAAACGCTAACTGCTTTTTCATATAGCTTTTCAGGGTAAATACAACGATTTAGTGAACGAGGACAACTATTGAACTTTGCTTCTCAAACTGTCAAGCTCTTTCACTTGTAAAATGTTAATAATAAATACATCACAACATTCATGACACTTCATTCAAAATAGTTAAGAGGGAAAAAAGAAATGCTACTGTCTGTGTAATTTTCTGATTCTAAGAATGGGGAATTGTGATATTTCCCCCCCCAGTAAATTAACATTCCTTGTAGTGAGACATTTCAGCTGTCTGGAGGCATATTAAACACAGAGGATATGTGCCTGACTGTCTCAAGGGGTGGGACTCACATGATTTTAATAATGCAGAGTGTAGTGGCTTGCAATATCAACACCATCCTCTTAGCTTTTTATCAACTCTCCCCCGAACTATACCAATTGAAGCCAACACAAGGTTTTTGCAACCAGATCTTTCATGAGGTAATAGGATGGATGTACACAGCAGTGCCTCAGCAGGACATTTTCTCATGCTTGCATTCTGACCTCTTCTATAATTTATCTCTTTCTATTAACTGATCTCCTGCCTTTGATGTCCATGTGGGAAGAAGATCAACAAGCTTCTCTCCAACCAAGAGATGAAAACAACAATATTTCAGCTCTGCATCTTATTTCTCCTTTCAGTTCCTACGGACAACAGAACCCCTTCTGCATGAAAGCCATTTTAACAATTGTTCCTGCCTGTACAATTAAACAACACTCTGCCTTCTAAATATAGTATTAACCTCTCAAACAACCACTTCTTTCATTCAAAACACTCACTTTTTCCACCTCAGCAAAATTACAAAAAGCACAACAGAGAGAAGGAAAGAGGAACCACCATTACCTTTCTCTGCATAACTGTGGTACAATGAGCTAACCTACAATCGCTGTTTCTTACTATATGTATTTTGATCATTTCCAGATGCCCCAGTGAGGAACTCCAATTATAGTAAGCTGGTGAAAGTACTCTTTGAGGGGAAGTGTCACTCTGTCTATCTTGGCCCACTGTGGAGAAGAGGCCTTGATGAGCATGCAACCCAAGGATTTCCTAATGCCAACTGGCAGGGGGCTTAGAAATATATATGTGTTACAGAGATCTACATATTATTCTGCCAAACAATGTCATGTAAATTCTGGACATCATAGTGAGATGCTGGTATGAAAAATATGTGAGGAGTTATGGAGAGATACTAGAAATTATGTTTTGTTTGTTAAGGCAGGTCACCAAAAGGTGACCCAAATACTCCTGTCAGGAGGGAGGAAGAGATGTTTCTTTCTCTCTCTCTCTCTGGCGGGTTATATATCTATTGTACAGTTCACAAGGGTTGCCCATTTACAGCCTGAACAAAATGCTAATCAGCAGATTGCAGGGGCTTCACGTTTAGAAGAAAAGTTAATGAACTTTTGGAACCATAACTAGGGTGTAGATGAACCCCCAGCATTCCTTCAGTCTATGAGGACAAGACACCAGCAGACTTCTTCTTATGCAAGGGGGATCTCAGCCAACCTAGCTGAAAATACTGGGAGAAAGAGTTGGGGTAAACCATCTTGTAGTAGTTAAGTTTAGGTTCTAGACAGCATGTTATAATTTTATTTTATACATAAAATATTTTTTCCAATATGTTTTTCCAATACTCTTCTTTCCATCACTCAAATCACTTGTTCTTTGATAATAAACTTATTCTTGTTTTCGCTATAAAACATCTACGTGCTGTGTGTTAAGTGGAGTGGTGATTTGGAGTTAAAACTAATAAGCTGGGGGTGTATTTTTCTTTCAGGAGTAGTGGAATTTGTGAGTCCTGTGAATGTTCAGTGCTTGGCTCTCCACAGGGACACTTGGAGGATTTCAGGGACTGTTGTGTGCCTGTTCCTTGCCTGCCGAGGAACAGTAGAGACCATGGGGCAAAGAAGGGAATCTTTGTACTGCCGGGGTTGTCAGTAAGCTGTCTCCTGGCAGATATAGACAAGGCTCTTTCACAGGAAGGTGCCACATCATCCTGGATATCCTTGAGAAGTGTCACAGGGGGGTGTTGGAGAGTGAACCCACCATGAACTCAACCTCGTAATGCCAGTTCCTGTCCTGCAGAGCTAGGCTTGGCTCCCTGCTTCTGACCATTGGCTCTTGCTTTGGTGGGCTCCTAAATAAATGAAATCCCCAAGGAGAGGCAGTGCAGAAGAGGAGGGAGAACAGCCATCAGACCCTTGGTAATACTCCAAAGTGAAGACAGGGTGCTGATGCCAAGGCTTAAGGGGTGAGGGGCGCTGCCTCTTGCTCTACCTATCTGCCACCTATGACTCCAATGTGCTAACTGCTCAGCACATGAAGATGGGTGTAAAATTGCATATATTCCAGTGACTATTTACACATGGCTTCACAAAAGTAACCCTTTTCAGTACAGTCGTAAAACGGGGGAGACTTATGCCCATCGCTTCTCAGATCAGGACCTTAAACAGGCTAAAAGAAGAAACAAAGCTATTGCTTCTAGACATGGACAGAAATACACATTCCTAATGCAGACTATACATTCAGATTTAGGAACCAACATTTACCCTGTATTTAAGTTAAAACTGGGGCTAGGGAGCACTGACTTCCAACCAACTTAAAATGATCCGTTTGATCTTGAGAGTTGTTTGACTTATAGCTCTCTAAAAGCAGCTGCCAACTCCATCAATATACAGAACCACCAGATGGCTTCAGAAAAATGTGATAAGCATGATAGTTTCATTTTTTGCCATTTCAAAGCATTTTATTTTGTTACTAAAAATGTATATGAACTAAGAAAAAATGCTTTCTTGAGTGAACATCAGAAATGGGGCTTGGGAACTACAAATTTTTAAAGCATTTGGTTTATTTTTCTTTTTTTAAAGAAGAGCAGGATCGGTTTCCTACCCTGGTTTTAGTAATAAAAAGTCTGTTGATGGATCATATAATGCATTGTAATACTACACTTTTAACGGTTTGAAAATTACTGCAATGGTATTGGGGATCTACAATCATTTTAGATGAAAACATCTGCCTGGCAATTGTCCTCAGTGTCGGTTTTCATTTGAGATGCACTGCAACAATCTGTATGATCAGTATATTACCCAGCTTACCTGCAACGTCTTCCATGGGTTCATTCCTCTCTCAGAGGTCTCAGAAGGTAGTTTGGGGTGGCCGTTCTTCTAAGCCTAGAATTTTCTCATGTGGCATTTCACAAAGTTCTTGTCTCGTACACCCTCTTGTTGAATGTGTATGTGCAGTGATTGATTGAAAGAATTAATGATGAGTTTTGGGCCACAGTGTTTTCAGTATGCTGGTGACATCCAGCAATTTTTCTGAATTTCATCTAACCCAGCCAATGCTGCCAAACGCCTTATTTGGTAGGGATAGAAGTCTGGATGAGGACTAGCTGATCGACGCTGACCTTAAATCAACTTAGACTCATATCTGCTGGGTTCAGTGTGCCTCCAGATAGTATTAAAATAGAAGTGATGCTGGTGAGATGGGATATACAACTGAAGGCATGGCAAGGATCATATCTGGTCTGAACCTTGCTACCAGGATCCATGCCACTGTCTCCTTGAGATTAAACTGCTCTGATGTGCCTGACATGGGGCTGCACCCTAAATCAACTCAGAAACTGATGCTGGTGCAGGAGGCAGCAGCTTCTTTGGCTTTATTGCTGTGAGCACCATGTTTTTTACTTGAGCGCTAGCCTTGAGCTCAGGTGGCTATTTTGAGTCTCTGCTGGAGCCATAACACTCCTCCTGCTATTTTTAGCACGCTAGATGGAGCCCTCCTAGCACAGTCTGTCTACCCAGGCTGGGAGGGTTGGTCCCAGCTGTGGTGCAGACACACCCAGGAAGCCTCACATCTTGCCATTGACCACTGGTCATTGGTCACACTTTGAAATGCTGAAATCCAAAAAGTAAACTGGAACAACTGAGAATTTTTTTGGCAAAATATGTTTCCCCATTTTTTTTCCCAATCAGTTACAGAACTAGTCAGAATGTTTTGAACTTTGATGAAATTTCAAACTTGGAAGGAAAAAATTTCAGTAATTTTCCCCCTTTTTTCTACCAATGACAGTTTTGAGCTACAAAGATCTAAGTCATTTGAGATCAGCTTAGGTGAGACACCACATCTCTCAGGGTGAGGCTGCCAGAGCAAACCTGCTGACCTTCAGTGCATATTGCAGATCTGATCTCTTTTCCAGGCTTTTGGAATGGGAAGGTGAATGCTCTGCGGGCTGAAGTCTGTGGTTAATGTATCTTATATTTTTCCATTTGTGGTTTTGGGGTAGTTGCAATTATTATTGTTTGCACTGGTTTGTGTTTTTAATGTATGACAGAGGCACCAGAGCCTTGGTATATAAAAACAGAACAGAAAACTCTCTCTTTTGTACAAATGAACATAAACAAACAAACATTGAGATGCTCCATAGTGCTCATCACATTGTGAATTATGACCAGCAGAAGGTCTGATTTGGCTGGGGTTTTTCTCTCCTAAAAAAATAATAGCTCCTCCAAGATGATGTTAAAGGCAACAAAACGGGTTATTCTTTAGAATATTATTCATATCCGAAATGATGAAATACTAAAATGGAACAGACGTTTATTTTTTATGTCCTCTACAAATATGTGCAGTTTAATTCTTTCATTCACTTAAAAAGGCTTACTGAAAATAAAACCAAGAGTCCTGTGGCACTTGATAGACGAACAGATTTTCTTCGGCATCAGCTTTCGTGGGCTATAATCCACTTCGTCAGACGAAGTGGGTTACAGCCCACGAAAGCTTATGCCGAAGAAAATCTGTTTGTCTATAAGGTGCCACCGGGCTCTCGTTGTTTTTGCTGTACACAGACTGACACGGCTACCCCTCTGGAAATTTCTACTGAAAATAAAGATCTGTTTCACAAAGCAGCAAGACTGACAAATGCCTATTGCTGTCTGCAGTAGGAAAGTGGAGCATGCTGGCAACCGTGCACCTATAATTTCTACAGAGGGGAAAGAGTTCGCTACCGGTCTCGAAATTCTGAGACAGCCACCAGATGGTAGGAAGGAAACTACCACAGGCAGCCTCCCCAGAAGATCTGTGCTGTGGCGCAGCTTGTTATGTCACCTGGTCTGTTATTATTTTACATTCTCTAGATGCACACACGAGACTAGAAACAGCATGAGGGCCAAGTTCAATGAAAATGGAAAAAAACCAGCTCCAGCTGAAGTCAGTGGGAGCTGCAAGCCTCAGACCAAGGGCCAAATTTCTCCCTGACATTGTTTTCATAAACAGATCTAGAAAGCGTTTCTGAATTTAGTAATCTTGCCTTTTGTTTTAAAACTCTTGACTTCAATTACTACCATCGACCTCCAATTTATTCTTGGTCTCAGAGAGGGGAGCCAGCAATGCTGTGGATCTGAACAAAAGTTTGACACATGCAAGGGTTAGGTACTGAGTGGTAAACCAAACCATAACCAAAGCACTGGCAGAGGGGGGAGCAAAATATAGAACAGAGAAAAAGTTAACTGAGAAGCAAAAAGGAGCGATGGGAGCGGGAGCTGCTGAAGCAACAAAATCCCTTGACGCTCAGAGGTTCCAAGAAGTGAAGTGACATTCCAACGTATGAATTATGCCATAAGAGTAAAAATACTTTGCAAATCCATAACACTGTCCATCTGAGGCTCTCAAAGCACTTTGCACTCAACTACTGAGAATGGCAAATGAAGGATCAAAATCTGTGCGGGGCGGCACATACACGCACAAAAAATGAAAGAACATAAGGGACACCCATGTTGAAGTATAAGTTGATTTCTGAGTTGGAGGAAGGGTAGAGGGGTCTGAATGGCAGATCAAGTCAATGAAAAGAAAGTCATAAATAAAGGCAAACTGAAAAGAGACAAAAGGCATCTTCAGAAAAAATAAGGCAATTTGAGAGAATGCAGAGCATAGGGGAGGCTACGAGAAATGAAGGAAGATGGTGGAATGTGGTTTCAATGAAAACTAAAAGCTGTAAGAAAAAAGATAATGCACAAAGAGCTATCTAAACTGTTGTGTCTACAGTCGCTATTCTGTCCTCAGACTAAGAACCCAACAGAGATCAGTAGTCCAATCAGTGATCAAACGGCAAACCCTGTATGTAAGCCACTAGAAAGAAGAGGCATATTATCTTGATTGATGTCTCCATTGATGAAAAGCAGCCCAAGAAAATGTAGCCACTTGCCTCCTAGGGACTAGGACTGTAGGTATCGAAGACAGGAGTACTCTACCAGACACAGAAGAGACAGGAAAGGAAAAGAGATAGAGGAATGGCCTTAGATAAATTTGAAATAACTCTAAGGATAAAAAGCTTCAATTTTATAATGAAGATTGTGGTGATTTAGTTCTTCAGGAAAGGACTAACAACAGGCATCAGCAAGAGATCCCGAGACTGGAGGAGAGTGAGAATGAAACATGCCTTCAACTATTAGATACAGTTACTCAGGGGGTAGTGGATGTTAACTACAGAATTCCAAAGGGGTAGCCGTGTTAGTTAACTACAGAAGTACACAATAAGCGAAGTAGAGGAATACAATAGTTATATTATCTCAGGATTAGTATTTATGTAGAGCTGAAAGAAAAACAAAATTTCTGTCCTGTGGAAATTCTGGCATTTCAACTCAAAGCAGACAAAAACCTGAAATATAAAAATCATTCTGCAGAATGAAGTTATCGAAAATTTTCATCCAGAAATATAAAAAAAAATTCATTTTGGGTTGATGTAAAATGTTGCATCAGCCTGAGAGGCTATGGTGCCTCATGGGAGTTGTATTTCAGACCCCAATGCCCCCATTGTCCCTATAGGCCTAGCTCCCTGGTTAGTCCACATCTCCTATGAGGCACAGCAGTCTTTCCATGTCCATGATATATCACTGAAGCTTAGCAACAGATTTATTTTCATTGTAACTCAGGCTCCTAAGTAACACAAGCACTTTTGAAAATGTTACCCTGCATGTTTAGGAGCTGTGTATTTATAAAGGACCATCCTTCATTGCTTCAGCTATTAACAGAAGTATTTTATAAAAAATTATAAAAATTCAATTACCGCTGTTACCTGCAGCTCCCTTGTTTCCTCCTCTGTGGCTGAAGCGTGATATGAAAGGACCTGTGGGATAAGGAATGAAGAAACCTAAGTACAAAAAAAACAACAACGCCCAGCTCATTTAAAAAAAAAAAAAAAGAGAGAGAAAGAGAAAAGGGTTCAGACTACACCTCCAATCCTGCAGTGACTTTAATGGAGCTCTGCATGACCACAGGGATGCCCTCATGTGAAATGCACTGCAGAATCAGGGAATGCTACATGCACTTTACCAGTCTCCTGCATCACACCAGCTTCTTGAGACAGCCAAGCCAAGAAAATCTATATAGCTTCTATAAATGAGCAGAGCTCCGATTTAAAACACCACAAATGCCCTACCAAAAACCCCCTTCATTTGGGAAAGCTTTTGTACCCCATTTCTAAGACAAATAGCTCACAGCACCGCTATAATTATGGGGTGACATTGTTCCCATAATAAGTCCTTTCAGGGGTTTATAACTCAGACATAAAAGAAAATTCTGTTCTGGCTAAAACATGGAAGAAGAGTTTTCAGTTCACTTTAAATTAAAAAAATAAAGCCCTATATTATTTTTTAGGTGTGAAAATAAGAGGAAAATGTTACTGTGTTGCGTTTCTTTGATTGTAAGTGCAACTAAGAGACCCTTTAAAAAGCATCCCCCCGCCCCCCCCTTTTTTTATAGCCTATACAAAATTTTATATTATATATATATAATAAACCAATGGAGTCACTGAGTGAGATGTAAATAAATGACCCAAAATTGTTTTTAAAAAGCACTGAAATTACCTGGAAGCACTGTTATCATCAGCCCTACTTAAAGGAACTAACTGTTGGTTTACACGGGAGTTGTACTCTTTCCTTTAAGAGCTATTTGGGTGCATTATCTCCATTTTAGAAATTTTACACACACTCTTACTTACATCATCATCATCGTTATTTAGAACCAATGTCTACAAAATTTAAATGTCAGGCTTATAGTTATCTTCCAAGTAATTCAATATCTCTTGTTAGAATCTCCTATAACACCACAGTCATTAAACTGAACTGTAAACAATTCAAAGGCTAAGGCTGGATGATGTTCATGCTTGACACAGTTTGGTGGAGTGACAGGAAGTTGCAGAAAGCCCACGGTAATCCTGCTGTTACTGCATATACTGATTTGTCTAAAGGACTGATCCAAAATCATCACAGAAAATCTCAGACAAGAGGACATCCCTAGTTCCCCAAAGCATTTCCTCTTTCTATGCCATTGGACAAACCATCTATGTTGATTACTGTATAGTGTGCAACATGGTGTTTAGGGAAGGCAGCATTTGTGTTTACCACTGGATCCCATGAGTGCAGTTAAAATACAACAACAAATAAAATACCATGCAGGAAAATAAAGAAATAAGCAGCAAGTAAGTATAGCTCCTGTTAACTCAGTGGGCCAAATTCTGCTCACTTTACTCATATGAGTAGTTTTAGATTTAGTTTTAGGGAAAGCAGAATTTTGCCAAAAACTAGATTATACATTGAACCAAATAAGGATTATCTAAATTTAGAGCTCACCTCCAATGTCACCATCTGCTTAGCCATGGCTCTCTCCACAGTTTCGTACATCTGTGTATTCTGGATTCCCAAGCCACAAAAGATAACAAAGGCTTCCAAAAACTGTTCGTCATTTCTGTTGAAAGCCTTGATTTTGCCCAGGTTTTCTTCCATCTTATTTACAAGCTGACAAACCCCTATGTCAGGTCACAAGAATGAAAAGAAGTAATATAGCAGTTGTTGTACAAAACAAAACAGAACAAGATACTAGTTCTCTGAATCCTTATTAGTTTATAAAACATAATCAATGCACTTTTTAAAGGAAATACATAGAGGACACAAATTAGAATGCTATAAGGACTTTAGTAGGATTATTTTCACATGTCAAAGAATACTACACTACTATATGCTATTCTGTGGCTATAAAAATATTCATTAAGATCTACAAAGCAGATATATAGTTCTGTATAGCCTCCATTATCTTACAAAATTTTACAGTGCAGTTTTCTTCTTGACTTATTAGTAATAATAGTTTAGGTTGACTTAATCCCTAAAGACAATTTGTCCTTCAGAAGCTAATTAGATTTTTGTAACCATGCCAGAAGAACAGTTTTGAATGTCAGGACAGTGGTACATAAAGTTTGCACTTCCTTATTTGAAACAGTACCAGAAAGTTAAAAAAAATAAACTAAACAGAGAATACTTCAAGCTCAGGCTCAAAGTTCAAGTGTACTTGCTATGATTCCATGGAAACGTGGTCTCTCCAATAAAAGATCTGATCAAAGCCCATTAAATCATTGGAAAGCCCCCTGTTAACTTCAATTAGGTTTGGATCAAGCCCTAACTGCAGATGGCTTATTATTAAAAAAGAGACAGCAATAGATGTTATCGCCAGGTTACACTGACTTTATTTGGTAACAGACACACAGCACTTTCTGTGTATATGTGACTAACATTTTTGACCATGAGGGAAAATGCTTCTCTGATTAAATGTAAACAATTATGCCAGTGTAAAGTTACAGATGCACAATTAAAAATTTTAATGAGTTAAGAAATGCAGAAGTTATGGTTGAAGGCAGTTTTGCCCTACTGCATATTCTGTGCTATATATGCCACAGACTGAACTGTAGAAATAATATATTTTACCAGTAAAACAGGAATACAAAACCCTTCTTTGGGGGACACCCAACTAATACTGCTGTTGACACCGTAGCTTTTGTATATTCTTGCTTCTGGAACTATAAATGGGAGCAGAATTTAGATCACAGACTTTTTGTTACTTATAATATGCAGCTTTAGGGTCAGATCTTCAACAATGCCAGAGCTGCTCCCAGCTTTTGAAAAGAAGAGTGGGGGTGGGCGTGGGAATCATAATGGAAACTATTTTGCAACAATATCCATAGGGGGTGTCAATCAGTACCCATTTTAAGACCTTGTATACACTATGAAAGATTTACAGAAAATTCCCACCATTGCTAGTGATCTACACTTCAACTCTAAAATTACTCAATTTAGATTAAGGAAAAACAACAAGAAATATCAAAGCCTTGATGGGCAAGTATAATGCCGTCTTGTCTTAACTGTCAGCGGTTCTCAACCACTGTGTCGGAACACAAAGGTGTGTTGCGTAGAGCTGGGAAGTGTCTCACTGAAAATTGGCAATCAGCTTGGGGCTCCTCCTGCTCCCCTCAACAGCCCACTCCTGCTGCCCAACGCAGGCAGCACCCAGTGCCAGATGAGTAAAGGGACTTAGGGGCTGCAACCCAGGGAATCTAAGTTGTGGGGGGAAAGGAGGCACTGCCTGCCTCACAGAAATAAACCCGGCTCCATCGAGCCAGACCATCAGGGCACCAACCTGCACTGACTTGACTCTGCCCCCACCCAGGTCCCGGTGCGTTGCATGCTCCAGAGCACCGCAGCCTCCCAAGTGCCCCCAGCCCAAGCACCACCGCCACCAGCAGACCGTAGTGTGACACACAGGGGAACATCATCTGTCAGATACATCGTGACAGAAAAAAGGTTGAGAGCCACTGTTCTATGTAACAGTCTGTGTAAGTGAGAACAAAATGATCATTGCACCTACATACAGAGTATTTTGAAATGTAAAGGTTATGTACACAAAACAGCTTCCAGCCTACATGTATCACAGTAACAATGTCTCTTTTTTGCCAAAATAGGACCTGTTTTGGGAAGTTCCCCCAGGGCCAGATCCTGCTCTCACAGAAATCAATAAGAATGTTGCAATTGAACTGTAAGGTCTTTGGAGTGAAATTTATCTTTTTGTGATGTCTGAGTATGGTGCCTAGAATGATGGTTCTCTGACTGGGACTTCTTGGCATAACAGCAATATAAATAATACATAACAACGAATAAGAATTCACTGGGAAATGAATTGGTTTCCCTCTGTGGATGAGGAACTGATCTATCATAGGACTCTTTTGAGAGTGTGGGACAATCCCATGGATCTGACTTTCAGCGCTCTGTTTAGAGCTGTTTATAACATTATAGTCATTTCCATAGCGACTGTGATGTAATGAATAGGGGATTATGATTTCAGCCATGAGTAAGACAGATCAGAAGAATTCTGAAAAATATAGGCTTTGTTTTCATGTAAATAATTCTATTAATAAAAACAGGGCAAGAATTACAGTAAATATACTGTATGAAATGTAAGTCAAAGCACTGTCTAAATAGAATGTTTTTCAAAAGTTTTCCATGAGGCACCAGTGGGTCCATACAAATTAGAATTAAAGCAGCCCAAATTCATTTTGGGGGCATACTTATAAAATCACAGAAGATTGCTATAATGTACTCAGCACATATCCAAAGCACATGCAAGCGCAAAAAGTGACTAAAAAGATTTTCTTGCTTTGTTACAGATGGAGAAAGCTGCTCTGCCAGAAAAACGTACTGTTCTTGTCAGAGACATTTATTTTAAAAATAAAAAAAAAAATACCATATTTCTACATAATGCATCCTGCTTGAGAACTTTAATCATGAATTTGAACAGAAAACAACAAAAGAAAAACATGTATGATATTGGAGTTAAAAGTCTGTCTAAGAACAATAAGCAGCGTGAAAAATCCCTAGTTAAGCCCAAATTGTTTCAATCTTCAGCTCAGGCTTCTGTGTTTCAGTAGAGTATTCAGAACAAGAGATCATCCAGTGCACTACAGTCCCACAAAAGCAGGTGGTATAAAATGTAAATCCTGAGAACAAAACAAGTTAAAGAGAATTCCTCTCTGAGGACCTTCTGTTTCCATCTGCTGCATAGAGTTGGCAGCTAAGAACAATCTGTCTCCATGATTGTTCAGGCCCCAGAAATACATATGGAGGTAGAAGCATTGACTATGAAGTATTCCCCCATTCCCCAAATGTAGTCACTGGAAGACAAACAAAACAATGTACATTTGGGATTCTATAGAATTTGATGGTGTGTGTGGCTAAGAGATGGGGAAACTGGATGGCAAATGCTGCCAGAAACTAACACGCTACATTTATCAGAGAGGCAACCGTGTTAGTCCAGTTCAGTAAAACAAACAAGGAGTCCTATGGCACTTTTAAAGACTAACAAATGTATTTATCGCATGAGCTTTTGTAGGTTTAGAAATGGAAATTGTAGTCTGTAGGTGAATTACACACACACAGGGAGGGAGGGAGAGAGAGAGAGGATAAGTCACAAGGTCAGTTCAGTCTTTTTCAACAAACCGAAGAAGTTGTTTTGATTCATGGCTCCCCCCGAAACTGTCCCCATTACATAGTCTTGTATAACTTCCTGCTACTTGAAAAGGCACATATACATGGGTCCTACTCCTGCAGATCTACAGACTGGGGGCAACATTTTCAAACCCTCCAAAACGACTTTACAGTCCACTGACACTTCAAGCTGGAGATGGAAATTCCAGTTGGGGTAGCGTATGTGCACGCACTTTGATCAAATTAGCATGCCAAAATAGAAGTGTAGTTGTGCTGATGAGAGCGGTGAGCCAGGCTTGCTGACCTGAGTATGTTCCCATCCAAGATTGTACATATTTTCTTGGGGGGCTAGCCCCTCCTGCCACTGTTATTTTTAGCACCTTTGTTCAACTAAAGCTAATATACGTATGTCTATCTGTGCTGGAAATTACACTCCAGTTTGAAGTGCAGACAGTGCGTATGAAGCAAAGTCACAATTTCAAAAGTGACATACCGAGTAACCAAAATCCCATTTGAGAATCAGCAGGACTTAAGCTCCCAAATGTCTCTCTCAATCTTTTTTGAAAATGTTACCCTAGGAGACTAATGACAGCGTTGCACTGCAAACTTCAGGCAGCAAAATTCAAGAGTAAGGAGGGTAGACAATATGGCCTTGCCTATACTAGAAAGTATTGTCGATGCAACTTACAGCAATGACCAAAAAGCACTGTCGTTAAAATGCTTTTGCCTGTCCACACAACACTTATTGTGCGTTGATATGTGGCACTCTAGCATCAACAGTGAGAAATGTGCCCTATAGCTATCCCCTCTGCAACTTGCCACCGTGTGCCGCTAGAGGTTGTGAGAAGGCGAAGAGGATCGCAGTGCAGTATGAATGCTGGCTCAACATCCCACAATACAGGAATTTCTGTGCTGTCATTCCGTGAGTTTCTGACTGTGTTTCACAGCATTTTTCAATGGCTCCTGTTTCCTGGGTGTCTATCATCTCTATCTGAAAGGACTGATCCTGTCCTGCTCTCCATTGTTGTTATCACTGCTCTGAACACACCACTGCTTGTCACACGGTATATCATGAGCTCCCAAACGGAACTGGAATCTGAGGAACCTGTCCTGCTGCATTCCATGCAACAAACAGTGGATTACTGTTTGCATACATCTAGACACAATGCACTGCTGCTTTGAAACATGTGAAACTTAGTGGTGGAATCACATCATTATGCAGGTCTGGGATGATGAGCAATGGCTGCAGAACTTCCGAACATGCAAAGCCACCTTCATGGAACTCTCTGCGGAGCTCGTCTCTGCCCTGTGGCGCAAGGACACCAGGTTGAGAGCTGCCCTCTTGAGGGAGAATCATAGAATCATAGAATAATAGGGTTGGAAGGGACCTCACGAGGTCATCTAGTCCAACCCCCTGCTAAAAAGCAGGACCACTCCCCCTAAATTATCCCAGCCAGGGTTTTGTCTAACCGAGCCTTAAAAATCTCCAAAGATGAAGATTCTACCACCTCCCTAGATAGCCCATTCCAATGCTTCACCACCCTCCTAGTGAGAAAGTTTTTCCTAATATCCAACCTTGACCTCCCCAGCTGTAATTTGAAACCATTGCTCCTTGTTCTGTCCTCTGTTACCCTCGAGAACAGCCTAGCTCCCTCCTCTTTGGAGCAACCCTTCAAGTAGTTGAAGGTTGCTATCAAATCTCCCCTCAGTCTTCTCTTCTGTAGACTAAATAAGCCTAGTTCCTTCAGTCTCTCCTCATAAGTCATGTGCCCCAGCGCCTGTGGTGATCACCATTTGGAAGTATGCAACTCCAGAATGGTCCCAGTTGGTCACTAATCAGTTTGGAATTGGGATGTCCATCACTGGAGCTGTGTTACTTCAAGCATGCAGGGCCATTAATCCCATTCTACTATGAAAGACTAAGTCTTGGAAACATGTGAAATAGTGGATGGCTTCACAGCAATGGAGATCCCTAACTGTGGTGTGGTGATAAATGGCACGCACATCCCAATTTTGGTTCCAGACAATCTTGTGAGGAAGTACATCACTAGAAAGGGGTACTTCTCTATGGTACTGCAGGCACTTTTGGATCACCGTAGATGTTTCTCTGACATTGATGTGGATGGATCAGGGATGATGTATCTTCAGGAATGCTGGCCTGTACAGAAGCTGCAAGCAGGGATTTTCTTTCTAGACCAAAATATTCCATTGGGGGATGTTGAAATGCCCATAGTGATCCTGGAAGACCCAGCCTGTCCCTTACAGTCATGGCTGATGAAGATTTATATAGGCAATCTGGAAAGCAGCAAGGAACTCTACAATAACAGGTTTAGCAGATGCTGAATAACTGTTGCATATGCATTTGGCAGATTAAAAGCTCACTAGTGTTGCCTTTTGGACAGTTAGACCTAAATGAAGAAAATATTCCCATACTTAGAGCCTCTTGCTGTGTGCTCCATAATATTTATGACGGTAAGGGTGAAAAAGTTTTCCCCTGGGTGACAGTGACCAGACAGCAAGGACTTGGAGGATGGGGGGGGGAGCACACCAGGAGTGAGGGGAGTTGTTGCATACAAGACAAAAACCCCTCATAGTGAGATGGCTGATCTCTCTAAATGCAGGAAATATAAAGCCTGTTGTAACTTTACATTATACTGTAATTTACTATATTCACCCACTTGCAGGACCGGAATAACCAGCTCGGGGGCCCAGGGCTGTCCCCCTCTCCCCCCAAGCAGCTGGCCTCCCCCAACTGTAGGGGCCCCCCCATCGCTGGGGGAGCCCCTGGGGCCAGAGGGCACTCCCACACTGGTCCTGCTCTGGCTCCTCTGCCCAGGAGGTGGGGAGGGGGGGCAGCTGGTGCACAGCATGAGAGCCTCTGACGCAGGGCCACAGACCCTGGAAGGCCGCACCAGATGGCCTCACCACGAGCCAGTCAGCCTCGTCCCCAGCGGGAGCAAACACGGGTTGGCCCGCCCTGCCCCACCCCGCACTGAGCTGGGCGGGTGCTGGATTATCAGAAAGGTTTTAGGGGCTGGAGCCTTTTTGGCTGGGGCCCGGGGTTTAAGCCCCTAAAACCACTCCGATAATCCAATCCTGCCCACTTGTAGAGAGTTTTCTGTTCTTTAGGGCCGATTCATTGCTTACTCACAGTACATTGCGTCAGTGCAACTCCAGTTATTTCAACGGAATGACTAAATTTACACAAGCGTAAGGGGGTGTAATAGAAGTAGATTCTGTTTACAGCTCTGTTCAGACAACAAACAAATCTTGTAATAAAACATTTTATGGACTATACTAAAAGATTACATCAACAGAAAATAAAAAAATTTAAAGTGTCATTTAATACCTTTGGCCTGCTCCCCTGGCTAAAGGATCTAGATGCTGAATTATTCTAACACATGGGTAATACGTAACCGCTTGGCAGGAACTTCATGCAGATGTACTGAGTCTGGAAAATGACTTTTTGCACTACCTACTGAGTGGACCATTCACTAGATGCACTTTTTACCTTTTACTCATTTGATTCAGTTTTCTTCTTAGAGAATTTTCACACTGTACACATTTTAAAGGCCTATGGCAGAAAGACTTTAGTGACTAAGAATACTTATGATGAAGTTCTCATTCAGATTCTTAGCCCTGTATTCTGACTGAACATTCTGGAGCGATGTAAGGGGCCTCCAAACACTCAGCTCTTGCCAGTATAGGACTCTCCTGAGGCAGGAACCGACTAAAACAGCTGAGACACAGCTGTTGGAGAACCCCCTTGCAAGCCCTGAAGTAGAGTGTGAGATGAAGTGGGACTGGAGACAGGAAAGGCATGTCAGGGCAGGTTCACCACATGTACAGCTTCAGCCTATAGGGACATGGTTGTAACTTAGATAGGCCCTCAAGGCAGTTTAAATTATATCAACACTCACACAGCAGCCCAGGATTGGAAGGGTGCAAAGGTGACTTAATACCACCATAGCTTCCCACATGCCTTGCTCTGTGGGCTCTGTGCTACTCCTCGGTGACACCATATGAGTAAAATGTGACATAGTATGGTTAAAACGTGACTATGCATATCACCGTCGCTACCAGTGATAACTAGCAACAAATCTTATACAAAGCGTGTCATGTAAGATATCAATGGAAAAGTTATGATTTGCTGAGAATGATTATCCTGTTTATATGCATGTATCATCTTTCTACCTGAAGTTATAAATATGACTTTTCAATCTAGATTTCAAATGTGCTTGCTCCTGAGAACACTTGTTTCCAGTCTCGTTATTTTGTGAATGAACAACGCCAACTCATGGCCCATCAGAGGATGCTTAGTTTTGCAATGGGCCATAAAAGGAGCATGACCCCTCACAATGAGTTTTCCTGTGAACACTTTAGCCAATTAATAAGTACTGGCTGCCCTTATGACTCAGCATCATATTCAAGGAAGGTGACTTGCTCTCATGACCCTGAATTCCATCTTGTTCCTGTAAATTTCCAAAAGCTGAAACTATGAGTACGCATCCATATATAGAGGATATTTATGGCACTGAAAATTCGCCATTTTGACTTCTTTTCCTGCTTCGTTTCTCTCAACTGGATTTCTAACTAAGAAGCTCTAAACAAGGATTGATGATCCCCAAGCTGTTTAGATAATGCCCAGAGACTTTGCAAATTAAAAACTTTGCAACTCAGTTATCATTTCTACTTTGAAACTGATTTATGAACTTTTATTCTCATCTGTATGTATATGATCTTTTAACCACTTTTAAAAAAATAAACATTAGTTTCATTCATAAGCATTGGCTTTAAGAGTGTATTTGGGTAAAGTCTAAACTATTCATTGACCTAGTTTGAAATGCATCCAAGTCCTTTGGGATTTGTAGATCTTTATTTTAAAAAAAAAAAACCTCTTATGATAGATAAAGAGTTTCAGTAATCTCCATCATATTTGATTTGGCTGTCCGGGTGGAGGTCAAAGGGCTGGAGCACTTGAAGAGAACAGTATTTTTATCTTCTGAATAACCAGTAAGGTGTTCAGAAGCTGTTTGTTGCTGTGTTGGTGAATCTTATGAAAGAATAACCACCAGTTATGTGGGGTCTGCCTTCTCCATTCTTTGCAGTTTTGCCCAATTTAAGCTACCTCAGCATGATTCCTCTAGAAACCGACATCACACCCTCTTAGAAGCGTCATCTAGAATCCCATCCATTATTTCCCATGTTCAGATCTAATTTATACAAAAATCTATACAATGGCTTCCAAATTGCCTAAATCAATATACAATGCCAGCTGTTATTTTAACAGGTATGTTAGTCAAGACAAATCCCAGCCTGCCTACTAGAGCCTACCTTGACCAGTTAAAATAAATCTTTCTATGTACAAATCAGAGTATTTTTTAAATGTGTTAGTTGCTTTAAAAATACATCTATACTTCTAGTCTAGATTAGCACCACGTGAAATAACTATGGAGGATATCCTGAGGCCCTTGCTTAGTTTTGGCTCAGTCCTTACCCAAGTAAATTCCCACTGAGATCAATCAGTCCTAACTCCCACTGAGCACAATAGGAATTATTCTGTGTAAAGACTTAGAAGAAATTCATGTTTGACCCTGAAGGTCTGAGTCATTCCTGTAATTGAGTTCTGCTTCCTGATTTGGGTGTGGGGGGCTTCCTGTGAACCAGTTCCATATCTGTAATCAGGCTAGTCAGTCCTGATGAGTGTCAGAGTAGCTTCAAATTGCACCACTGATGCTAGACGCTTAATGGGCACAGCTCCGCCATGTTTACTCCTTGTCCCCAAAATTCCACCATGCCATAGGAGTGGTTGGTTGACAGGTGAAGATTTCAACACTAGCACATGTACACCACCTGGGAGTTCCCCTCCGACAGCGGAATTTTCTGCTGAACAGCTGTGATAAGTTCCTGGCTTCTCTACACCAGCTGAGTGGCACAAAGGAGCTGGATATGATTAGAAAGTACATCCCATAGACTGATGTTCCTATTCCTCAATACAATATTGATTTATTACATTAATTGAGCATGTGTGAATGTTAAGAAGTCATCATCCACATGAAATCTAGACAAAATATAAAAGAGTGGAAACTAGTTTCAGGTGCTTTAACTCCTCCTTGGTGTCCATGCCAGATGTCTCAGGTTTTAATAATCATATTATCCTAGTTATTTTTTTTTTAAGAGAAGCTTTTTCTCTTGACTATTGCCATGCAAAAGACTCACGCAAACAATAGGGAACTCTGTTTACAAGGAATACAATAAACTGCTGTCAAGTGCACAAAGGAAAAACTGAAAAAGTAGAGAAAAATAATTTGAGGTGTTATTGCTTCTTCTTCATCTAAAGCAGGTTAAACAATGACAGACAGAAGTATGATGGTGGTCTTAATTAAAAGCATGACAACTATTTCTGTTTAAGCATTTTTTCTTGTGATTTTAGATTTCATGGTGCTGAAATTTTACTTGGGAATATTGCTATGCAGAAGTATTTCCAGTATACACAAGTATCCAGAAAATTCCTACAATGACATAACGGTAGTATAATATAAATACACTTTCTCTCACATAAAGACAACAGTTAAATAGAATGTCATAACATGCATCTCATGATTGGACATGCATTGTGCAAGCAGAAATGGAAACAAAACAAAATAGCAATACCTATCACTTTATTCTTCTTCCCATTTTTTATTGGTGTACAAAGCAAACTTTTTATGTGCTGGTTTACATTTTCTGCATTTTCATTCTGTTAAGCAAATAAAGAATACAGTTAAACTTACTGAGAGATCTATTCATAAGCCCTGCCTGGGAAATCATACAAGGCAGGCAGATTATAAAACTGTAATTCTTAGGGGTAGGCACTCTGTCTTCACTTGTGTTTATGCAGCATCTAATATAAGGGGACTGGGAATAATAAATAAACGAGTAATAAGAGTTTCAAGATGAATTTATAGTCATTTGGGTCCACTTTTTCATTTTATGATAGCTCCTTTCATTAGAATGAAAATGGCTATATTGTCCACTAGGGACAGATTTCAAACTCAAGGTGGCTGAGGAGAAATTAGCGGGCCTCTAAGATCCCTTCCCTCTTCTCCAGTTGTGAGGATTCCTAAGGATCAGCTTTCTCCCACCTCTGGTATGCCCCTTATCCAGCCCTTTCACCAGAAGAAGAAAGTGGATGACAGATAGAATGGCTACATCAGCTTTATGCCAACTGAGGATTCCTTCATACTGGCAGAATTCTCAGGTGCCCTTTTAGAATGGGTTTAAGGTTCCTTTGAGCCACTCTGGTGGTGCAAAGGGATCTTCATGTGACCAAAGTTATGGCTCAGAGAATGAACAACAACATAATTGGATTAGCACGTGGTAGTTCTTCGAAAAGCCATTTCACTGTTACATTAATTGAACCTGGATGTGTTCTATTATCCATGTACCATAAGCACCTTCATAAGAACACTGAAGTAGTTTGGAAAAAAAAACCCCATCTTTTTCAAATCCATAAAAATAAAAGAAAATGAACCTAATTCTGCTCTGTTACACCTACTACTGCAGTCCTATGTGTATAACGGACAGTATAGATTAGAACAATATCTGATTCCATATAAGGGAAGGAAAAGAAAATATTAGCATGGTAATATTTCAGCTCAGAAGTTCCTTTGATTCTTGGCTGCCTGTTTAGTTTCTCTTTAGCCTGATAGGCATGACCACTGCACAAACAAAGGAACATTTTGCCTACAGAATAGGAGAACATATGCTATTCTTTCAAGAAAACTTTTGAAGGGATGATGTCATGTCTAATGCTTCACATGACTCCAGGCACTTTACAATTAAGAGCCTCAATACCTGTGAAATTAACTGGAAATAAGGAGGAACACCAGCCCCCTGAAGTCAGCTAGCTCTTCACAGACCACAGTTTGGAACACAGTGACTTATGCTCCAGTACTTGTCTGCAATGTTTTCCTTTATGTTTGTAACAACAACTATTGTCTCAACTCTCCTCCCAGGCGCACAAGAACGTATCTTCGGAGATCTGCTGCTGCACCTCCTGCACTCCTTCAATAGTCTAGTTACACAGGTCTGAGGGGATCTGTCTGAATTTTCAGGGTAAGCGCAATCATTACAAATGCAGCAACTTGCAACAGGTGCAGAGTGCTGGTGAGAATCAAGCTGAAAATGCACAGGCTGATTATCAAAAGTCCTAAAGCCCAAACTGGGGGGTGAAGAGAAAAGAAACTGGGATGAAGCCTTGATTTCATGTTTCATCTCTCAGCCCCATATGCCAGTTCTTCATCTTTGAACATGAGCAATCACCCAAAGGTTTGCTTACTTTCTTCAAAACGACATGTGGAAATTGGTTATTTCCTATGTCATTGGGGGCTGGCGTGTGACCTTGCATGCTGCTGCTCCTTCTAAGGTGTGTTAACCAGGCAAAAAGTTTCCATTTGGTTAGCGCTCACGGCAGACATTTCCATTAACTTGAGTCAGGGATGAAAGTTATCCTATTCCACTCCATGTAAACCTCTTTTCTACTCATCTATGCTTTCCTATTTGCAGATGCCCTTTCCATCTGTCCACTGTCATTTTTATCACTTTCATTCCATTTTCTCATTCCCACTTTGTCTTTTGTCCCTCCCTCATATTTTCTTCTTGCTGCTCTTCTGTTTCCTCTTCCCATCTCCTCCACTGATTCCCCGTTGTTCAGTGTTTAAAGCATTAACCTTTTTCAAAGCTGCAACCATCATTTGTTCCAAATGTTCCTTCCCACCTAACTCTCCAGCAACTGCAGTTGAGAGACACTGAAGGAGGGCTTTCATAAAAACTAGTTAAGTGTTAGGAGAGGCCCAAGGCAATGTACACATGTGGTCTAAACCAAAGCCCACGGAGTCTCTCCATTGACTTGAGTGGACTTTGGATCAGACCAAAATGCACAATGCCAACCGAAAATAGACCTATGATCAATTGTTTGGAGAGATGGAGAACAGATATGAAAGGAGCATATACGATTTCAATATTGTGCTGAAGAAATAATTATCTAGAATTCCTCTCCAGCAGTACTATTGTTTCTCTTTATCCATGTATGCACAAGTATCTACAAGTAAATGCAAGTCAACATTTTTCTCAGGAATAATAAATCATTGAGAGTCCAGGGAACAATGCATTTCTGCATGAGCAGAAAATTCAAATTATGCTGCCAAATCAAAGGGCTTGTCCTAAACAAACACCTGTTTGAAATTGCTCCAAACCTATTTCTTTTATGTATTTTAAATTTTCTGCCAAATAGTCAGAAATTTCTTTCCAGAGGGGTAGCCGTGTTAGTTTGCGTACAGCAAAAACAACGAGAGTCCTGTGACACCTTATAGACTAACAGATTTCTTTGAGTAAGCTTTCGTGGGCTCCAATCCACTCATGCATCTGACGAAGTGGGTTATAGCCCATGAAAGCTTATGCCGAAGAAAATTTGTTAGTCTAGAAGGTGCCACAGGACTCCCGTTGTTTTTATAAATTTCTTTGTCTACCTAATCCAGGATCTCATTTTGTTTGTCCCTCCAGATGAGACATTAAATGGGGCTAGTTGCTGTCTCTGTCCTGCAAAGTCCCAAGCACTCTCAACTCTCTTTGTGGCTAAACCATGCATAGCTGAAAGCAGAAGCATAGCAGAGCTCTCCAGCAGCCCCTACTATCCAGTTACTGGCACCATCTCATTGTACTTGCTGCTCTGCCTGCTGCTTGAAGGGAGAGAGTATGGTGGAATACCATCTGCTGAGAATAATGCACTCCCTCCCTGCTGCTACACTATCCCTTATTTGCTATTTAAGAGGTTTCCTACAACCATATTAGGTTATGATAAACCATCCCGTTTTTCAAAAGTGCAACAAGAAGATCCAGCAGATTTTCAGCCTGATCTGGTAGTAATAGGCACAGAGAGAAGTTTGCTTTCTGCTGATAAGGGTGCCAAAGCATTAGAGATACTGCTTGGCCACTCTACCACACTGGTCTATGTCTTACCAATTGTCTCCCGTCCCTCCTAAATCTCCAGCTTCTATCCAAGTGGTTACTGGGACACCCTGCCACAACCTGGGCTCTTCCAGATGCTGCCCTGTGGACTGGTAAGCACGAGGTGTTGAAGAGAAGTGTAGTAGCGTGTTCCACAGAACAGCAAACAGTTCACATCTATATCATGCCTAACCTCTACCAGACCAAAAATGGGAGAAGGAACTTTCGAGTCTACTCCCAACTCATCCAACGAACTATAGTGTCTAGTCCTCAGGGTTGGCATGGAAAGCCTCCATCCTCTCTTTATTCAAACCCTTCTTATAACATACTTCCTTCTCTTGGCCTAGAAACATATATTCTCTAATAAATAAGTATGGTTATATTTATTTTTATACTGGTTCCATCTTCTGGTCACCCTGCCTGTGTCTCGGAGTTGTATTGTTTGTAAACTCCTTGGAGCACAGACTGTATCGTCCTCTAACTTTAAAAAGTTCTGAGTGTTAGCAGTCAATAAATACAGTAATAAGAGTAGCACACACCAGACTTGGTCATCTATGAAAAGTTTAAAAACCCCCAAACATCTGAGTCTTAATACTGGATTCCAAAGTTAATTTCAGTTTACTTACCGTCCATGGAAATCTTCGGTCTTTGCAGACATCTGGTATATTAAGAGGCTCCATGGTATTCTTGACATACTGAGCATACATATAATTTATTTTGTTTGCATCATAATCCCTGATGAAAGAGTAAGGAGAGACTGGTATTATTCATGGCATTCTTTGTATGATAGTGGGATATGTAACAATGCTAAACAAATGGAAATCATGTCACGTGGTAAATCTAAGGGAAAGGTGTTATCAATAACCCTCTGCTGAATCAGAGCTCAATTCCCAAGCACAGATCCACCACCATCTCCGACCCACTATAAAATTGCAGGCTATACTATAGGTTAGAGGACTCAAACAGCTCGGTTTTTGCATACCCACACCTCATTTAAATTAAACTAACACAAATGATAATGTCTAGCCATTCCATACTATGTTCATGTCACTACAAAAGACCAAACACTTAACATTATTCTCAGAATAACATTATAAATCTGGTCCCTGACGCATCTGTTTGTTTTGTTTAATTAAATGCAATAAAATGCAGGAGATATATGGGTGTATTTTGTGCTCCATATATGCAAGTGATTTCTTTTAAAATTGATACAAATTCTCTGTATGGATTTGTGGCGCTGCTAAGAACTTGTCTACATGAGAAAGTGGCCTCAGTCTAACAAGCTAATTTTTTAAACTGTTTTAGCTAAACTGGTTCAAACCCCAATGCCGACATTTTGGTTTAAGCTTGGCTTACCCCAGTTCACTTTAAGTCTGTCTCTACTTGATTTAAGTTTAACTGAAGTAAGCCGGATTTAAACTCAAATAAAAGCATCCACACAGGGGTGTGCACCTATTTAACTAAACTGGTTTAAAAACTTATTTAAGATAAACTTGTGCAATTCTCAAGCTCTAAGGCTGTGTTAGGATTTGAGTAAATGTCCAGAGGAAATTACACTCCTAAATATTAGGATAGTTAGAGATGTATTAAAAACACTAAAGTTCGGAAATAAACGAATCAATGCAGTCACATGAATGAAGAATAAAAAACAAATGATCTGGATATGTGCGGTGTTTTTATAGCCATGTCAGTCCCAGGATATTAGAGAGACAAGGTGTATGATGTTGGTCCCATAAAAGATCATCTCATCCAGATGGATGTGTTCACAGAAATAGGACCCTTCAAAAATAATATGCATCTAGAAATCTGACCTCTGAAAAATCAATAATAGATGAAATTCACACAGTTTTAAACTGAGAGCAGATGGTAATGTTTATGAATTTTCTGCTTTTAAGTTCATGTAAAATGTGCTCTTAGAATGAACGAACAATTAATTGCATGGGGATTGCATTATTGACACAGAACATCTGTTTCCCCCAAATCAAAGCCTAAAGTAACTTTACAAAAATCAATCATCTCTTTTCTAATTGCTTAGTGCTTATGTATTTAATTAAGGCACTTTGATTTTTATCCTAGCCCTTCCCAACCCATTCTGGGAGAATGCCCATCTCCCATTGGTATACATGTTCCCATCGGGCTTCTGCATTTCCCTTTAGACTTGGGAGTAGGATGCTATTAATCTTCAGATGTAAATGCACACATCCAAAGAATCCATGCACAGTACTAGAGACAGGAAAGCCTTATTTTCTATATACGAAACTTGGTTACGTAAGGACAAACCCCACACTTTTGAAGACTGGCCTGATTTTGGGTTTGACTCAGGTCACGGATTATGTGAGGAGCATTAGAATGTGCCTTGTGCAATAAATGATTCTCTCTAATGCATGTCACTGTGCCTTTTATGTCCCCCTGAAACTGTGACTTTAGAACAGAGCCTAAGACTTCACTGGACTGCATGGATCAGAAGACAGCCTACCATACAGGGAGCATGTATGCTGCCTCAGGAATATTTCAGGGAAGGAATTTTGACTCTGGAGACCAAAATTCCTTCTCTGCTTCCCCTTGCTCTCAGCCTGAGAAAGGACTTCACTGCTGGCCTATACAAGCAATAAATAACTCTCAGATGCTTGAGCCAGCAAGCAGGAGGGAAGTATGATTGAAGGAGCCAAGCCTGTCTATTCGCCATGCACCTACCCTAGGGGAGGCAGTAAGCAAGCATTCCCTCTTTACTCTTTTGTGCTGGCATGTATTCCAAATTCCAAGACAGACCAATAATTTTTGCCAGCTTGAGCCAGACTCTTTGGGCCGAATTTTCAAATACATGTATGAAACTTGCACACATGAATCAGTCAACGTCAATAAAAGGTCAGTAGAGCACACAATGCTCATCCTGGGTATATTGTATTTTATATATATATATATATATATATATATATATATACACACACACACACACACACACATATATATTGTACCATCCAATAGTTCGCCCTGTATACAACTTAAGCTAACTTTTCACAAGATGAAATTAAGTGTTACATAAAATAACATTTTTCTAATAAATAGAAAAAGTGAGAAAATGAATGATATTTCACCTCTTTATGTGTTGATTTTCTCACTCAAGTTACATTCAGAATCTATTTAATTGAGCACATTAATCCAGTTATTGCCTCTGTCTTTTCTTCTTACCTAGATGGAATTATTAAGTGAATGATGTCCTGAAGTTATTGGAGAAGAGGATTGGAAGTCAGAACACTGGATTCTCTTCCTGATTCTGCCAAGCATGGCCTTGTGCCTCAGTTTCCCTATCTTTAAAATGGGGATCATACTTACCCACCTTTGTAAAGTATCCTTTGATTAAAAGTACAGCACTAATTAAATGCAGATGGCTAATACTATGAGTAGTGCTTGTTCTACAACTGAGCAGAGCTCTTCACACTTCTCATCAATGATTCTCCTGGGTAAATTCCAGCCCAGAGGTTTGTACCCATCTGAACTGGAGTTTTGGTTTTTTTACATCTACACAGGATAGACTTTAGGTTCAAGTACTTCTAATCTGCAAGCTCTTCCTTAGGCTGTGACCCTACAAAAACATGAGCATATATGTAACTTTAGGCACCAGAGTAATCCCATATGGGACTATTCATATGTGTAAAGTCACACACATGCTTAAAGTCTTTGCAGGACCAAGGCCATATTTATAAGTTTATTGTGGCAGTGGCCAAGTTATCTTATGTATTTGTACAGTGTCTAGCACAATGGGGGCAATTTTGATTGAAGTTGCTGGGTACTGTTGCATTTTTATTTTTTTTATAAATAATACTAATAAAATAACAGTAATAATACGTGTTCAGCCAGTAGGTGCCACTGTTATACAAAGGCATATATTCAGAATTCCAGGCCCAACCAGAACTCCTAGGATACTAAATTAAGAACTCACAAAAACTATGGGGTGGAATGAAACTGAGTTAATACTGTGCTTTTCCCCCCAATAGTGGAAATCTACATGAAAATAAATTTTGTTCATGTGATGTTTTAGCTGCAGTACTCCAACTTCATTTTCTAGATTATTTTCAGCACCTAAAACCACACCCCAAAATATTAGACTTTTCCCAAAGGTTCACCACACACTTGCCCTGCTTGAAGTGTAAGCTAGCAAGGCATTCCATTAAGTGGCAGAGGGTAAGTCTACACCGTCAGTGGCAGTGCTAACAGCATAGCATTGATCATGCAAGTTTGATTGAGCGTCCGTAAAGACATGCTCAGTCGAACTCAGAATCAGCCGGAGGTTGACTGGCTAAGAGCTACCCAGCAAGAAGTGTAGCGCAGACTTGACGGGAAGGCATTTCCCATTGAATCATTGCTGTGGGGATCCTGCGGTAAGTAGGTGGTAGGCAATCAGAGGGAGATACGCAAGGTATTTTAAGTACTTGGGCATATCTCCTTTCAATTGCCACCAAACTCGCAGTATAGACCATAGCAGAGTGGCAATAGTTCTTTAACAGCTCTACAGCTGGAGAATGACCTAGTATTTACATGGCTACAGGAGCCATGGGAAAGTTGGTTATGCTGGATGGTCTAATTTTCTGAATTGCTTTAATTTCTCTTTCTTTAGAAGAAAATGATTGTGATGTTAAAACTGTTATCAAAATCTAAACCAATGGTATTAAAATGAAATATAATAGGCTTTTTGGAAGCTAATTAACAGCACAATGTAAGAAAAAAGTATAGGGCAAACATATTGTGCATGAATATTTATCTTTGAAAACACTGTACGAAATGAAGAACATTAAACAAAGCTGCCCTAAAACACAAATCTGTGTATGACAGACTCTGCTGAAGTTAGCGCGAATGGTGCATGCATACATATCTCAAGGTAAAAGCCTAGCCTACATTAGATAATGTTACACCACCTGATTCTGTTTATTACAATTATCTGTAATGAAAAGTTATTAAAAGCAAAGTCTCTTCAACTGTTTCCATTTGCCGGCAATGAACAGAAATTCAGAACAAGTTATTTTACCTCTTCAGGACATCTGCTGAATCATCTAATTCCTCAAACTCCATGTGAAACACACTAGAAAATGAATCCTACAAATACAAAAAAGGGTTCTTACTGAACGGAAACTAGCAATCATAATCCTGGTAACAATAGTAATAAGGAGAAAGTCAGCTGCAATTTCTTATATTGAGTCTGCCTTAAGATGGAAAGAGATAAACATTTCATTGTTTTTTAAACTAACCAGAACAGGGAATTTTAACTTCCCTGTGTCACTGAAGTCCCTTGCATCTCTGGGAAACGTTCACTGAAAGTGAAAGCAGGCATGAGCTAAATGTTAAAGTTTTTATTTTAACACTCTCCCAACTCCAGATTAAGAGTGTACCTGTGATCAACCTCTCAGCCACATAACTTTGCATCAGGAGCATCGATAAATCTTAAATGTATTGACAGATCTCCTTATGGCTTCTTATCGCTCTAGTAGCTGAGCATTGTGCAAACGCCAATGAATATATGTGTCCTCATAGTCCCCTGTGAGGCAGGGAATTGTCACTATCCCCACTGAAGAGATGAGAAACTGAGGCAAAGAGAGGAACTGGGCCAGATCCTAGGATTTGGCTAAACTACGCATAGCATAAATCAGAGCGAAAGAGAGGGAACTTGGAAGTGTGCGCATCAGGAATGGTACTCTCTTTTACATTCCAGTAATGCTACTACTGCTCTGCAGGGCCATTTCTCCTGTGCTTTCTGTGAGGGAGGCTCTAACTTATGGTGGGCTGCAATGGACACAAAGGGCCCATTGAGAGCAGATGGTATAGGCCATATGACTCTTCCTCCAACAACCCCCCTTCTTCTTGCTAAACCAGCTGCAGCATGAGTGAGTGGTCTAGCAATTCATGCCATCTCTCTGTAAGGGGAGAGGTATATTAATGTGGGGGGGTGACCCTCCCTGGGATGGTCAGGTGACCTCAGGGAAAAATTACACCAGCCGGCAGGGCAAAATGGCTGCCTCAAACCACAGAATCTGACCCAGAGAAAAGTCATGCCCCCCAAATTGACATCTAAACTGAATAGATACTGTACAAACAGAGGAGAGATAGGAGACGGGAGCAGAAAATGTTGTAGTGTACCAGTGATGGAGGGCCAGTAAAAGAGGTGTGGACAGAAGGAACCTGCTACTGTGAACAGAAGAAGAGCACACTGCCCTTTTCATCTTCCCTATTCTTTGCAGTGGAGGCCTAATTATCCAGTTTCTTGAACAATATAAATTGCTACACAAGTGCAAAGTGGGTGTAAACTGTTAACCAAATCGGAAGATAGGAGGGAAGGGGAGAATTTGAGCCAGGAGGCCGAGAAGGAACAGGAGCACTAGTCCTTTGACTCAGTGGCTCTCAACCTTTTCCGACTACTGTGTCTCTTTCAGGAGTCTGATTTCTCTTGCGTATCTCCAAATTTCACCTCAATTAAAAACTACTTGCTAACAAAATCAGACATAAAAATGCAAGTGCCATACCACACTGCTACTGAAAAACTGCATCCTTTCCCATTTTTATCATATATTTATAAAATAAATCAATTGGAATATAAATACTGTACTTACATTTTACTGTATAGGATTAAAGCAGTATAAAGTAGTCATTGTTAGTATGAAATTTTAGCTTGTACTGACTTCGCTAGTGCTTTTTATGGATCTTGTTGTAAAACCAGGCAAATATCAAGATATGTTGGAAGATCTCAGCATAGCCCGGGAGGTACATGTACCCCTGGTTGAGAACCACGGTTTTAAATGAAGCCATGCTCAATACTCACAGTGCTATCTTCATCCACTATGAAAATCGTGCACTTCTGCACCTGCATGAAGGAGATTATAGTTGCTGCTATCTTCTTCAAAATGACTTCCAAAGATTGTTGCTCTTCAAAAATCAAGCTAGCGAGATCAAGGAGCACCTGGACAAACAGCAAAACCCTTTGTGAAAATTCTAATAGCTATGAGTTAAGTTACAATTATATTAATTACTCTTTTGGATTTTTCCCCCCAGTCTGATCATTTAAAACATATTCATATAATTAATCAAAGTTAAGTTTTTGCAGGGCAACAGTCTCTGAGGGATGTCATTAATGGCATCTATTGTGAACACCTATGATGAGGGAGGCAAAGAGTGTAGCTAGCTGCCCAATGTATCCAGCTGGAAGACAAAATGTTTTTAGACTTTGACCTTTCCATAGGGATAAAGTCTTCAGCAAACAAAAAAATAAAAAAAACCAAGATCAACAGCAGTAATTTGGCTTCCTCTTAAACAGTTCCTTCTTTTGTGCATATGACCCTGAGCAATCTGATTCTTTACTATATCAGAATCTCAGAACTATTTTAAATTTAGGGCAATATTTTATTGTCCTCAGAGGGGGTCCAGTATGGTAAATGCATGTGCATTTTAAATATTTGCCAGGACTGGGTATGAGTGAATTTAATTTGCACCATCGTGAAAACTACATTTAAGCTTTAAGTTATGTAAAAATTCTTTCTAAATATACATAGTTTTCATTTGCTAAAATTTTAACATATCCTAAGGAGTTCCTGCCACTTTCTGAAACATCATAAAGATACAGTGTCCAACTGTAGCCTGGCAGACTTGGGGGTTGCTTCTGGGAGAATTCTGAATCAGCCAGACACAGCTCTATTATGTCCCCACCCCTCTCCCCACACCACTAGTTGGCACAGAGAGTATGGAATCAGATCTGAGAATCCAGCCTGACACGTTTATTAATCTGTAAACTCAAGGACAGCTTCGAAATTCTAACCTACTGAAAAGCTTTGGAACAGTTTCTGTCCCCTTGCTTCTATAATCCTTTTTCATATTGTGTGTGGTAGATCCAGATACTTTCCTCAATAAATAGCCGTGGAATAATTTAGTCTTTAACACAGACGATGGCTGTAAGATGCACCATGAGAAACAAACAGAAAGAGATCTGCTCTGTTTCCCCACTCTTACTACAGATACAGTAAGTGGTTGGTTGTGGGTTTAACAGGCTGAATGAACCCACTGATGTATCACTTTGCAAGGATATCTTTGGCAGAAAGGCTTAAGCTTCGTAAGCCTCACATTCTGGAATATATGCAGTGAGACACATTCTGACTTTATTCAGAACCCAGGGTTCTGATGGGGAAGGAACTAACAGATATTTATGCCCTGCTCTCCACAAAGTGCACAGGCTCCAGGAATACTCTACTAGTAAAAGCAGCATGCTCCCAATTAAATTTAATCATTAGTTTAAAAAAAATTGCAATTTACTCAATAGACTGCTACCAGCCCATTAGGCAGGATAGCTGGTAGTAGGACTTTATTAGAGATGCACAGGAAGCTCCACAAGAAGACAAATAAATAACTAAAATAAGCAAGGAACATCTCCTACATGACGAAAGTTAAAAGCTGTAGATAACAGGCACTACTATCTACCCATCACAGTTCCCACATCCCTGGAATAAACTTGTTGGCCATACCTGGTTACGCCTGTTTTCAAGCAGTGATGTTTCATACAACTGAGCATTATGAAGAACGATTCCGCAAAATGCCAGATAAGCAGCAAAATCCTGAAAAACAGATAATTAAATGTCAAGTGTTAGTTAAGAGAATGTCTAGGAACACCAGTGTCTCTTTGTCATATCACCAGTATCTTGCAAGAGGCAGAGACTCAAATGGAATGAAGCTATAGACCTGAAATTATTTCACAGCAGATTACAGCTGATGAATTATTATTTACACCAAAATACTTCTTATTTTTCTGTTTCTAAAATGTTTTATTTTCACATTCAAAACATGCCCTTGCTGTGCCTGAAGAACTAGAAGGTTTTTGTTATTTTCTCTTTCCAAGCTTTCAGCTTTAATATAAATGTTTGTTTATATCTTAATAAAAGTCCATCAAATCAACCTGGTTATGGCCAGAACTCTGGCAGTAGAGATTTGTGGTCAACCCGTAAATACACAGAAGGAAGAAACAGTATGTGCCTTATTATCTGTACAACTTATGCAGTAACTCCTCCTGCCCCCAAGTTCTGTATTTAAGCAGAACACTCTCAATTAAATTTCAGCACTGACAAATAACAAATCCCTGAAATCTACTCAAAGATACAAACACACTGGTTTTTTGTTTTGTTTTCTCTTTGCGGTCTCTTTGCGGTAGTAATTGGCATGTTGAAAGTCATTTTTGGCAATCATGCATAAAATGTTTTCTTTGGTTGGCCCTGATCTCCTGTTGCCATCTCATCAGTAATCTCCCATTTTTTGGGGAAAAAAGTGATTGATCTTTGTGTTTTATCCTGATAAAACTGTATTGGAATAAGAATCAACGTTGGGGAATCAACTCAACCGACACAAAACAAAATCACGCCATTAAAAACTGAACTCACGAAATGAGCATTTATTATATAAGGATTTAAATATTTTTAAAAGTGGAAATCAAATCTTGCTTAAGTGGTGAAGCCAAGAGCTATTTCTCCGCAGGAAAGGGATTAATTCTGATGTCCTGCAGAAGTGCATTATGCATTCCACTGGAACAGGTAAGGAGTAAATTCTTACTTTGTTATTGCCAAGACTTAAATCAACTCCTTCAGCCGGACTTCAACCTTACGTGGTACACCACAGCTTGCATGTGAAGTCTGAAAACATTTTGAAAGAGGCTGCAATGTGAGAGTTCTGAATTTATGTGCTTTCTGCCCTACTGATTATGTCAGTCATGACTAATTTATCCAATGCTTTATTTTTTCTACTAGTGTACACAGAAATTAAGTTATGTAGTAATTTTAAAAGCTGTTTGGCAAGCTGTAGTTTTAGAGATAGACTGCTACTGAGTGCCCATTGTGACATCCCTTTGAGATAAGGTGACTTCACTTACTGGTAAGCTTACATCCCTTTGTAATATATTCAATAAAGCACAAAAATATTTTGAATCCTACTAGAAGAGAGAAACCAAAGTGACGTGGAAATTAAACTGGTTCATACTGATGTATCTGCAACACCCCAGGAAGAAAGAATAATAGTATTATCAAATGATTTTTAATTATGCAAACATTAATGCAGTTTGGCTAATTTCAAGATTTCTAGCTGTCATAAAAAAAAACCATTGATACACGCACATGTACATGCTCCCTTCCTCCCCTATGCATATGTTCCCTCCCCTCCCTTATACCTTTTCATCTTGCTCTGTGAATATCCCACCAATTCCAGATTTCTTATTGATAGCTTGTGCCACACCAACAACCTAATGCAATGAAAATAAAGAACTGTTAGGTAACCATGAGGATTCTGCCGCTGTACCGTTGGTAAAGCAATATTTATAGAAGATGAGAAGCTCTGATTACAGGTGCTTTTACATTCAACATTTGGCTAGTTAGAGAGTTAGTTCTATGGTTTTCATTTATTTTTACAAAATTACTGGCTAGTTCTTTAGTAGTGCATGTTGCCAACTAAAAAACAAATCATAATATTGACTGAATGTATTGTTACTGATACCGAAGACTGCCATAAGAGAAAGACTATGTAGAGATTTGTTCCCATATTTTCCAGTTTCTTTCCTTTGTGCATTTGATGACATCTTCCATATTCAGTCATTCAGTTTCCCCTGTTGTTTGTATGGGTCTTTCGCACAAGAGAACGGGATCCTCTTTTTGTTCAGTGTTTGTACAGCACCTAGCGCAATGGAGTCCTTGTCCATGTCTGAGGCTCATTTGCACTACCACAAGACAAATAACTATAAACAATAAAAACATGTTTTAAAATAAGAAAACGTGATTGCCACAAAGACTAGCCTAGGATGCAGAGGCAGAAGCAGTACTCAAAGCTACTTTTAAACTAATTTTTGAGGCTGGCTAAATATCATACTGATGTACGTGATTGAATTGTACTAGACTAGGCTCTAGTTCAACAAGATATTTGAGCACCTGCATACCTTGTGTATGCAAGTCGTACCACTAACTTCAGTGTAACTGCCCAGGTGCTTAAACACAGGCACATTGTAGTACCTTGCTGAAGCATGGCCGTCGTCCCTATGGGGTAAATCCTTCCCCTCCTCCTCTGCAGCCATGGAAGGGAATCATTGCAGAACTACTACTAGATGTCGGGAAGATGGCAGCAAGGAGCCCAAGCTGTACAGGGAGTCTGCCCTCGCTGTGCTCAGTGAGGACCCCATATAGGTCAGCACACAAGATGTTTGTTGGGATGAGACAGGGATATGTCTCAGGAAGACGAGTTGAAGAGATCTGTGATTACGCAGAACCAAGCTGTTCCCAGGGAACAGCAACAGTTACAAGCACTTCTGCAACCACAAGCCTGTAGTAGTAGCCATGGAGCAACCTACTATTTTTCTGAGGTGAGGGATTCCTTCCCTTCAGATGACAGAATTCCCAGCACACGATCTGTTTCCTGGAGCTTTGGACAGAATCCAGGATTGTGTTCTTAGAATCCGAACGTATTTTCTCTCACTTTGTCTCCAAATAATTTGATGATGTCGATTTTTAACTTGTTGCTGATAAGCAATGCTAAACATGGATTATAAATATAATACACATATAAATATTCTTACCAGATTCACATTGAATCTTCAAACTAAGGAATTATTTTAGGAGTTGGGTTTTTCCTACAAAACATACTAAGCTGACAGGAAATTTGAAATCAAAAGTTCTCCAGATCTGTTTTGTATACAAAAAGGATTCACTTAGGCATTTAAAGTAACTTGAAGTTAAACAAGCTATTATAAAAATGGTATATTCCCTCTGCTAACATTGTGAGTATTACCCTCTATCCACGTATTTATAGAGCCCTCACCTCTATAGTGTCTGGACACCTCACAATCAATGGATTATATCCACACAGCTACCATGGGAAATGGGGAAGTACCCCAATATGGAGATGGGGAACTGAGGCACAGGAGAAATAAGTGACAGACCTAAGGTCACACAGAAACTCTGTGACTCATCTAAGAACTGAACTCTGATTGCCCGAGTCAATGTTGGATGCCCTTTTTCATTAGAGCGCAGGACATAACCAATCAGATGTTTTGATTTCTTCTCAAAGGGTTTAGAATGACAGTTCAGCTGGCCTCACATAAGATCCCCTACATATCATAATCTGTATGCATTAAGTCACTCCACAGATAGTAAGAACTTGTTGCTTTAACCACAGTTAAAAGTACTTTCTGCTGCAATCTCTGAAATGATTAGCGAAATCAACAGACCAGCTCTATTTCTTGCTAGGACGAACTCTTATGAGTATTCTTGGCGTTTGTCTCATCCTTGATCTGAGGGGGATACCAGAATTCATGTTTGAAACATCTGTAACTTCCTTTAAACCAAACAGAAGTATGCATCTATTTCCATTTTTACAGATGCTTGTTTAACCTCAAGTTACTTTAAATTCCTAACTGAATCCTTTTTGTATACAAAAGGGGTTTTGGGGAATTTTTTATTTCAAATTTCCTGACATAACTCTCTGTATTGTGAGATTAAAACTTTACTCCTTATAATACAGAAAATAATCTTCTGGGGGAGGTCAATTAAGACCTGAATTTCTCCTCTTTTGGGGACCTACTGCAGAGAAGAAATTCAGCCAGAAAAGTGACCTTTTCATGCAGCATGCTGATTTAGATAAAAAGTGCAGCGTGAGCTTGAAAGAACAACATGTTCACTCCAAATATGGTGGAAATTTCCTTGCTAAATAAGGGACAAGCTGCAGAGTGCCTCCTAGGGGTCCTGAATGCTCTCAACTCTGCCCCTGAGGGCACTGAGCACCGCTCCAGGCATGTTCAGACACTCTGACTACCAGAATTCTGTAGACAGCACTACAGATGAAGAAAACTGAATTGATTTAGAAATGCTAATGCAATGTTTATCTGTTAATACAGACTGCATGATGCATTTCTCACAGGATGGGTCCATACAGGAACATCCCACTTGTACAAACTACCTCGAAGGAAGGGTAAAAAAACAAGGAAGAGTAGTTTAGTTTTACAGACACCTGCTCTATGTGATACTTCTTGGATTAGATCCATAAACCAGCACTAGTGAGCCTGAGGCTGGCATGGGTGAAGGGACAACAGTCCTGAAGCCTCCGCTAGGGGAATTCTCAGAGAGAAGCTAAACTGGGTTTGTGGCTGCTTTGAACCAACAGATCAGTGCAAAGCAGACACTGAAGGGACCTGGATATGATATATTATTTCTTGCCATGCCCAAGAGTTTGCGAGCTTAATTTTCCAATGCAGCTGCTCTTCCAGAATAACAAAACCCCATGTTTAATCATGCATGTGTTTTACACATGCAACTGACATATAAAGGCTCAAATTACTGTTTCATCTTTGGGCAGGAACCCCTCCACACCTCCCACACACACACATACTGTCAAACAAAGGACAGAGATTCAAAAGGCTGGGAGAGGGAAAATTCAAAACTGCACATTCAAATAGGTCTGAGTCAATTCCATTTACTGCTAAATCACTAAATGTATCAGTGACCACAAGAAACTCAGATACATCCCCCACCTTAAAGCTTAGCAATTCACTTTGTGTTTTAATCTTCTGGCCCACTCCTGCTGTCCACCGTCATCCTGGATTTTGTAATGGTTCCCCCTCTGTTTTTATTGGCTCCCCACTCTGTGTATTCTCTGATCATATAAAGTCATTTCTCAGCAGCTGTACCAAGCTGCACATGGGTCCTGTAGCCCCCCTCCTCCCCCAGCCACCAAAAATCCATCTGGCAGGCAATGGGCTAAACAACTTAAACAGGGGAGGGTGGAAAGAACTGACTCCAGCTTTCTGCTGCATGATGTGATTCTGATGCCTGGGCAGAAATGAAATTGCAGGGTTGTTCTATAGCGGCTCAGTCCTCATCTTGTCACCAATTTAAAACCCTACCTTTTCCACAAAGACATGGGCATCCTTTTTGGAAACTGGGGTCTATGACAGAAGCCAACAAACACAAAGGATTTTAAACATAGATTTTTCACAGAGCAAATTTGAAGGATAGAGAACATTTGTCCAAGGAAATCATTCACTTGGACAGTATTTAATCTGTGCTCCCATTGCAATTATTACAGCTCTCTGAGTGCAGACAATGATTGTTCCATGCCACAAACTAGCTTAGCTTCTTTCGGATCCTACATTTATCACTGTGCTTACAAGCTCACGATCTTTTGCCACAGGAATGATGGCAGGGTCATAAGTTTAACTTTGAATCCTCTGCATGACCGTGACATGCAGCAACCAGAACCTAGATGAGACTGATGTTGCCTGACCCACAGGGAAAGTTTGCCTCCATGACCAAGCCTGGTTAGCGTAGCTTTGTATGCTTAGCCTATGTATTATGTTTAGTAACTGTTAATAAACAGAGGTTAAGGATATTACCATGTAAAGCTCTTTCACTGGTAAGAGGTCCTGCAAACCTGCAGAAGAATACACCCAGAGTCTTACGAACTGGATACAGGTGGCCCTGAGCCCTACGAATTGGAATAAGGGTAGGTGCCTTTTACCTGGAGCCTTACAGCTTAGGAGAAGGAGGAGGTGCCTAGCCTATCTGGGTTACTCCTGCAGCCCAAAGAACTGAGAAAATGTGGGGTGCCCTAGAGTACGTGTCTGAGTAACACTGAAGCAGGAAAGACAAACAGGCCTGATTTTAGTGGGGTTTCTTCTGTGTAAATGAAAAGAGACTCAAGCTTCTGCCATTCCATTTTTAAGAAGTCCTTTGACAGTATTTACTACTATTACAAACAATACACATATAGATCTATAGATCTTTCCTATACCCTTTTACCCTCCCCATGTTTTAAATTCCACTTGAATCAATCAATTATGCTGTCTCTCTCATAGAGTACCTATTAGAATTAGACAGCTAAAATGGGTCCCATCAGCCCTTAGCTGGTATAGGTTGGCATAGCCTTCAAAGCAAGTATGCCAATAGAAACTAACCCAAAATTGTGATCTAAAAGGTCCGACAGAAGTAAAATTGCTCTGGGTTTGGCTATATAAGCAAATTTTATAGCTGGAAATTACCATTGATCCAGCTCCACCAGTGAGAGCAAAGTTAACAAGAGTAGAAGCCAAAGGGTAGGATAGGATCCAAGAATTTTCTCACTGTGTTATCTAATCCTGTTCAGTAGGGTGACCAGATA
Organism: Pelusios castaneus; assembly: GCA_007922175.1. Classification (NCBI taxonomy): domain Eukaryota; kingdom Metazoa; phylum Chordata; order Testudines; family Pelomedusidae; genus Pelusios; species Pelusios castaneus. Next base: position 11,610,380 of record ML685791.1, read on the forward strand.
GCAAGGTGAAAAACTGACACTGGGGTGCGAGGATGGGGGTAGTAGGTGCCTACATAAGAAAAAGCCTCAAATATTGGGCAACATCTGGTTATTCGACTCTTCAGAAAAACATCTGGAAAAGCATCTGGAGCACATGTGCCCTATCTTTCCACCATTGCTACCCACAGTGGAGCAGCACTCATGGCAAATCAGTTACGGAATTCATCAGTGTAGAAGGAGCCCATGTTATTTAGCAAGAGAATCTGCAAAGTTACATAACAAGCAGCACTGTAATATATTCAAAACTAGGTTTTTAATAGAATTGAAACTTTTTGTCTCATTTGCAACAAGTCATGGCTGTGCTCCAGAAAAATGGCATTATCTGTGACCCTAGCCGGGTAAAGTCCAATGAATGGTTAAAACGATGACATTTCCTATTCTGCTTTTACTACAGACAACATCAAAAGAACTTTGCCATACATGTATACGAAGAGTTGCATTTAACTGTTATTCACTGACATTATAACCGTTAAGCCAGTAGTTATGAAGGGTGGCAAAATAGTTTCTCTCTTAATGGGAGGGAAAACAATTTACAATCTTTCACGCACCTTCCCAAAATGTGTGTCACAAATCAGGTCATTGTTTCTCAAGATGGGCCGCTGGCAGCTTTGGGCTCTAAAAGGTCCATTTCAAATAAAGACTTTATTGTGAAGTCCATTCCATGTAGCTCAATTCTCCATACAGCAAGACTCTCATTGATTTTAATGGGAACAGGACTGTGCATATGGTTTATACACTATGAACGATGCCTCTTATCCTAGGAGCATTCACACAGCTGTACTGATGTACAGCTTTCCTTAAGTACAGCAGCAGCTTCTGAACAGTAAGTAAATTGTCTAGCCTCCGCACATGCTCTTGCAGTAACCTACAGGCACACAGGCTGATGCTCAGGTCTTTATTCAACCCCTGGCCTTCTTGTATTTTTATTAGCTTTGAACCACAGGGAGTTAAGACAATTTTAATAAGTTCATAAGCAGGCATCTGAAAGGTGAGCACTTTTATCCTGTGTAAACACCTTTCCTCTATGAAAGGAAAGCTTGTGGTGCTTAAAGAGCCATGAAGAAACAGTAAAAGGACTATGTTAGCATATACTAAACAGACCATTTTGTCTCTCCCTCATTAGCACTTCAGGTTTCTCCCTCACAGAGAGCAGGATGCATACCAAGAGAACTTGCTAGCTTTTTAGATCCCTGGGAAGCCCTTCAATAATAGGTGTTTAACAGAAGAAAAAAAAAAAGAATAAAAATGCTTAGAAATCCACAGCTTTCCCTTATGATGGTAAAAATTCTAAGTAGAAAACAAACCTCAGCACTTTTTGATTCAGTGACACTATAAACTTTTAAAGATGAGTTAGATTTATTTGCCCTTTCTGCATAAAAGAGATTGACATCCTGTAACGGTCCTCCCTCAGGGTTTAGTAGGGAAGTATGGCCCAATGGTAAAGCAAGAGGGTTGGGGAGAGTGGAGCCCAGATCCTCCCACTGCACCATCTCCGACCGAGGGCCCTTTGGGCTGCAAGTGGTCCAGCAAACAAGAGACGGATGTTTAAGGCTGCCCCCTTCCTGGGCCTCTTCCTTTCATCAACTCCTCCCCCATCTCAGTCCAGGGCTTCCCCCTGTTGGATTAATCCAAATCAAATAAGTAAGAGGGGATTATCAGTCTCTAGGGTCTACAGGTAGAAGAGGGGGCAGGTACTTCCCCTCTCTGATTATTTCTAGGGTGGGTCCTTCGTTCCTCTGGGTAGGTCTTTTTAGAGGAGCTCTCTCAGAGACCTTCCTGTTGCACTGTACTGCGCTGCTAGACTAAGTTATGTACTGCAGTCTGCCTCTGCCCTCTTCCAGCTTTGCTACTCAAATGAATGGTCTCTTTCCTTTCTCCTTTAATGAAGCATTTGCTGTTGCTGTGGCAGGGTGGGGCTGGCTGGACCCCAAATAATCCCTTAACCCCTTGTTCCCCAGTGCAGAGTTTGCACACCCCATCACACCATACTGATTTCTGTGACAATTTGGCCCAATGAGGAAAAAGATTCTGATGGATAGGCTACTTAGCCAAATTATAGGAAATGTGCCTACAGCCAGGCAATTCGGAAGAGACATAGATAACAAGAGGAACTCTTCCAGTTTCTGGAGTAATTATGTAATTAAGACAAATGTGCTTCGCATGGCAGCACTCAGGTCTTGTAGATTACAAAGTCTGTATTTTAGAGAGATCCAAGCATAATATAAAACAAACAAAAACAAAAAACTTCCTTGCAAGTAAATCATAAGTAAAAACAGGCCAGATCTTCAACTGGTGTAAACTGGGTTACCTCCACTGACTTCAGGGGAGCTAGGGTAGTTTACAACTGATGAAAATCTGGTCCCAAAGTGATTGCAAAAATGATGATGCTGGATATATTGCTAAAAGATCTTCTCTGAGAATTGTTGTGGGAAGTTCTATGATCCGTGTTGTACAGGAGGCCAGAAAAGATTACCATAATGGTCCCTTCTGGCCTTGGACTCAATGAACACAAAAATGTAGGAAGCCTGCCTGAATTGCAGGTATATTGTGAGTATGGCATCCACACCGCACCTAACAAAGGATCTACATATTTGGATTCTATGCTATTCCTCTTCTGCTCTCCGTAAGCCCTGATGGATGCTGCAAACACTACACTTGACAGAGACTCAAGCACTTCTTAGCTGTTCAAGACACTGATTTAAACAAATCAGCAACTAGAAGAAAACTTGTTTGATTAGACAGTGTCGAGTTGCTTAGGCCCAATATATTACCTTCCTTATTCTTTAATAAGCCCATGGTGTGAACTGGGTTGAAAGCTGAATAGTTTAAGCAACAGCAGCCAAGTTAGCTATTTTTCATTTGCCTGTTACTTTCATAATGTGCCCACAAAAACATCTTGTGTACTTCTTGTACTCCAAAGCACCAGTAGTGAGGCAGAGAGGCTTTTAGAAAGAGCGGCAATGAGGGATGACAGACAGCAGTAGTAGGGAAGGATTTAGGACTGGAAGCTCTGAGGCCCACGAAGGGTTAAGGACTGAAATAAACAGCAATGTGCCTATGGGGCACCTCTAATTTATAACAGCCAAGCTAAGGTTGCCAACCGGCTGCAAAGGCCAACCTTCTGCAGCTCTTATATTGTCCCCCAGGCTACTCAGTCACATATCAGTAGAGCAGTGTGTAGGAGGTAGGGTGAAACAGAAGCAGAGAGAGAGATCAGAGGTTACCTGTTAGGGTAGTGCCTGGTTCATAGGAGACAACCCAACCCCACAAACAAATACAACTTCACACGTGGCAATAATTCAACTCACTCCCTTGTCACCAGTCCCAAGAAGGGAGACCAAGAAATAAAAGGGCAATAACCACCCTCCATACCCCTTTCATCCCACCTAAGTATAGCAGGCAGTGTGGGGAAGCTTGTATTGTTGATACTCGTTGAGCAAGGAGAGGGCTTTTGATTCCCAGATTGTCAGTTATCCCCTTTCCTAAAGCCTCATTCAGTTTATAAAGAGGTGGAGGGGGAGAATGTCTTTAAATGTCAGAAGCCACTGTAGTCACTGTGCTTGAAATGGACAGCTGACATCCCTAGCAAGGCAGTGCACCCCCTCGGGATTGCAGGGAACACAAGATTTTTCATCAAGTGCTGATGGTTGTGTTCTGAATTTTATTTTATCTGGATTGCTTCTTGCAGCATTTTTGTATATGCAGATCTCGTGTCTAATTCTGTGAAAAGTACTTCAAAGGGAGCTAGTGCCCTTTTTCACTATCATTTCTTTTTCACTAACTTTTAAGAACTTTGTTTTGCTTGTTCAGAAGATTTAATGATTCAATAAGGCCCGCACCAGAAAAAAAGATGATTCACAAAATCAAAGAATGGCAAAAGGAGGAGGAACCTCAACTCTACCTTGTTTTTAAAGAAGAGGCCCACCCATATGCAACTATGGTTTATTTAGGTTTATTCTGCTTCCTCACCTGTGCGGAGGAAGAACTTGATTCATGGCCACAATTTAACTCATGCAGTCCCACTCACATATTTATTTACAGACTCTAGCTTTTAACTAACACCACTTTCATCTCTAATCTTCTTCGCCATAATGTGCATTGGCTAACTGGTGGAGTGTCAAGATGTACAGGTGCTCATTAGACAATGTCAACATCAGGGCATTAAGCGTAAGTTAACTATGCCCTCAGTGTAGGAAGGAAATAAAAACCACCCTTCCTAGATTGATTGTCAGTAATGCCCTTAGCTAAGCCTTACAAAATAAAAGGTCAGCAAGGACACACAAAAAAAAGCTGTTGTAAACTAGCACAGCCCTCTTGCTTTGTTGTAAAGCGTTTCCCAGTGACTGAAGACTAAGAAAGAGATAAAAATCAATTAAATAAACCAAACTGTTAGTGATCTTTGAAAGAATGAAACATCCACCTAGCAGGCCAGCAGGAAGTTGAATCCCACATTCTTCTGCGCAGAGCTTCAGAGCAGTACCTTCATTACTTCAGCTCAAAGCTCCAATATGGGAAAATTCTATATATGTTTAATAAGGGTGAAACCAAAGTGAGATTTTATATAAAATTGCTCTAGACACTGTATAGACTTTAATAGAGAATATCTTTCTTAACAACTAGGAATTTAACTTAGAATTCTATCAGTGCTTGAGAATTTCACAATTGGAATTCCCCAGAGAAAATTTCATTTACTATGCAGTTCTACAGGATGTTTATGCAAGCGATGGATTTATAATGGCCATATAAAAGTGGAGATGATGATTTACAGCAACTTCTTCAGTCCATTTTCAGATTTATGAATCCAGCCAAAACCAAACTCCAATGCAGTCCATTCACTTAGCATAAATATGCCAAATCACCGACAGTCCTGTTTTTCCTCAGGCATCCATTTTAGATTACCAAAGCTGTACCTCAGGGATGGAAAGCATCTTCCGAGACTCAGTCTATGCAGTCAGTACATATTAAGGTTCTGAGCTGACGCCATCCCAGGACTTCTGCTCTCTTGCTGCTAAACCAGGAACCCTCCAGCTACAAGGCACTTGTTTGCCTGTCCGTTGCTGTTAGTTTATGACAAGTAATACTTTGCATGAATAACATATATGTTCCTTTTAATCTGAAGATATCAAAGCACTTCACAAATATTAATAAATTTAAAAACTTACAACACCCCTCTGAAGTATTATACCCATTTTACAACTGAGAATAAAAAAAAGGAGAAGTGACTTGGTCCAAGGTCACATATGAAACATACAGTTATCCCATACTTATTTCCTAGGACAGAACACAGTCTTAGTCTGCCACCCTTACTCATGTTGAGCAGTACCTTAACTCCTACTGAACTAAATAGGGCTTTGCAAGAAAGATTCTGCATAGTGATAGCTCAGCATCAGGTCCTCAATCTCACAAAATTTTTAAACATTTGCTCAACTTTAAGCATATAAGTAGCCTTACTGGCTTCAAAGTTAAGCATAATAGTTAAGTTACTTGCTGGATTTTGTTGCGTGTTTTCTCTTACAAGTCATAGTTTATAAAACTAGCCATACTGACTAAGAGGATGTTATGGAGTTATCCATTGTCATCAGAAAATTTCCAGAAGAAAAACCCCAGAAAGAACCAACTAGCATGTTTCAAACGGCTTTGCATTCACGGTACCACAGTTTTAAACACAGAGTTTGAAATGGATTATCTTGCATCCAATTTGTTTGTTTTTCCCTTTGTAGGGCAAGAGTCAGATTTCTTGTCTTCCTTCTTGATGTTTTTAAAATAGTTATAAACATCAGATGGCATATTCTGAAATGTCAAAGCAAGGTATGTGGCAATGTTTGTTGTGTAGGATGGGAGAGAGCCTGAATTTAGTTACCAGAGATTGTGCAGCAGTGGCCTGCAGATATAAGAATTTGTTTCAAACTCCTTCAAAGTCCTACTCAAAGTTTGGTTGGTTTGCATCTGTAATTCTTCATGGGAAAGATAGAAACTTGTCACAAACACAGTTAGCATTTCCATTGCTCTGAGCCTAAAGAATACATACAGTTGTGTTCTCCAATACTGGGCCTGATGTGCCTAGTTTCTACTTGCTCTGTTGGCTATAGTTAATAAGGCCGGGGTCTACACTTACCGGCAAATTCAGCAGCAGGTGACAAGAGGAGCTTGCATACCTCCCATCAACTTCCTAAAATCTACTCTGTGCACCGTCTCCAGTACACTGCACCAACGGGAAATGCATTCCTGTTAACGTAGCGTTACTCTTTTTTGGGGTGGATTTATTAAGTCAATTTCTGGATCAAATGAATGGGTCTTCACTGCCACTCAATCTGAATAAATCTGACGGTGACAAATTTGCCACCGTTAGTGTAGACAAACTCTAATTATAAAGAAGCTTTATGAAAATCGACTTTTTGTTATTAACATATACATTTCCATTCTTTGTGTATCTATAAATAATGAGATTCTCGCTCTTGCATATTGCTGGTTTTCGTTGTTAAGATCACTAACGATTCCTTGGTCCTTCTCAATAGGATCTGCTTCTTGAAGCTCTTACTCCTCACCTTGTGTTATTTTTAACTGGGTTCCTCAGCTCAGGTTCCACATGGACGTTTGGACAAATCTGAGCCTACTTTTCACCTCTATTGGAAAAATCTTCAATCCTGGGGAGACCCAGAGGATTGACATTCAACCATGATATTTCTACTCAAACACTGACTCTTTGCTTTTAAAACAGCAATAATATAAAAACAAACAAATGTACCATGTGTATTTTTCAGGTGACCAGTTTCAAGGTAGAAAAGACCTGCTCTTCTTTCTAAGAATTTATTTTCAGATATGTCTCAGACACAGAAAAGTCCACTTCTTTGCTATATATGTGGACAGTGACCATTAACATGCTGGACTAAAGCAGATTCCCTTAGCTGCGAGATACATTACAGAGGTTTGATCTATTTTTTTGTTTTTTGGGTTGAGAGTCAGGGGACACAGAGGGACTAGGGTAGTTTCTTTTTTGGGGGGGGTGAAGTGGGTGGGGGGCTTGCTTTTAATAGAAAAAAGCAATTGAAAGCAGATGGCAATATAGGGGTTGATTCACTGAATTAAAGCTCATTCCAGAAACGTGTCAGCAGAGCAATACAGTGAGGGTGATGAGAACCTTCTGGTAAGGGACTTTAAAATAACCAGAAAGTCCCCAAGAGAAATTCTATCGTTTAGCTCTCCAGTTTACAGCACATAAGAGTGAGTAACACATCATCATTTCCCTCCCTCCCATTTTAGCCTTGCCAACGTGTTAATGTCAGTTTGTTTTCCCATTTTCATAAAGAGGTGCCTGGTTTACTTCATCTAGTTGCACTTAGAAACTCTTAGCTAGGTTTCCCCTTCAATCAGAATCTGCAAATAACCACTTACTAGTTCATCCAGCCCAATAAGTCAGTGCTAGCGTATATGAACAGAGAATATTTGTACTTAATTCCTTCTCATGCATGACCAGAGCAAGGAGCGAGCACTCATCTGCTGTGGCCAGCTGCATTTTGTCATGAATTTATGATTCCACGTTTTTGGTTTATAGCATTCTTGTGTTTTTCCAATGCATATAAAAGAAGAATGTGACCCGGACAAAACATAGACCCTCCATCTTGCATCAATCACATATCCAGCACCACTCTCTCAGTCAAACGTCACTGCACACAGCGTTCCGCTTGCTTACTGGCTGGCTCGTGGCCAGTGGTAGCTGTTGCCAATGAACACTGAGGCACTTTGAAGTCGGAGCAATGTCTGACTGAGAGAACGGCATCATAAACACAATCGATGTGAGGTGGTGGGTTGTAAATTTGAAACACTTTCCTTACAAGGCCTGGAGCAGTGGAAAAAAGCTTCGAAACAGAAGTCAGATGTAACAGAGGCAAGAGAGTGATCCTACATTTAATCGTTGGATCAGCTAGGACCACCAGACCCACACGAACGAGATAAAAAAGGTAAAATGAGAACTGGAGATAAGTGGGGGAGAGATCGAAGTCTTACACCACAAACAGGACTAGAAGTGTGGAAGGGTTAGAAAGAAGGGGAAATGGTATCTTCAAGTCAGTTTTTGTAACTCTGAACTGTTTAGATACACATTATGAACTTGGCTGAAAAAGTAAGAATTAGTGGGCAGCAAATCCTGTGTGAAAATTTCTGGGGCACTCCTTGGTCAGTCTATATCATGACAACATCCTGAGAAGGATAAGCAGAAGTGTGAGATGGAATCTTAATTCCTTCCAGCTTCAAGAAGTTCCCTGCTATTGGCAATATATAACACACAACAAGCCTGGTTTTCTGCTCATTTACACTAATTTTACACCAGCATAATTGTGCTGGCTTCATCAGAGTCACTCCTGAATTACATCAGTGTGAGAAGAGAACCTGGCTCGTACTACTCAGATGCCTGACGGTGGCTTTCACCAGCGTAATGGCACGCCTCACCTAATTTCTCATTTTCTAATTGCCTCTTAAGGATTTAGCTGTTGTCACCCAATAGAGGTTTAATTTATCTCTGCTTTGAACTTCATGAGAAAACTTCCATGACACTAGCTGTAGCAGGACTAGGCTTTAAAGAAGTACTACTGTGAGAAATGGCACGTGACTGGAGTGTGAGAGCTGTGCAGAGAACCTGAGGACCCTGATTCTACACACACACACTCTAGTGTAAATCCATTATTGGTAATGTGAACTGTGGGTGCTCAGCGTCTCTAAATCAGGTCACTTTTATTTAGGTACCTAAAATGGGGCTATAGGTGCCTAACTTTAGGTACGTAATTTTGGAAACGTTGACCTGGGTCTATGAAAAGGAGTCCCCACTTGCTATCTGAAACTCGGAAGATGTTTGGTAGAATGTTATAGCCACCATTTTACACAGTGGTAAAGAATAAACAGTGTCATTTAAAGATAGATTTACTTTGGCTTTTCACAGTGAATATAAAACAACATTTGAGAAGGGCCTTTAATTCAAAAGAGAGGAAAAAGGAAGATCATCTTTTATTCGGAATAAGATAATCACAGGTTTCTGCAAGAAAAATGTCCCATGTTACAATGGAGAAGACAACTCACCAAATAGTGGGACTGTATCATAGAAGATTAGGGTTGGAAGGACCTCAGGCAGTCATCTAGTCCAACCCCCTACTCAAAGCAGGACCAATCCCAACTAAATCATCCCAGCCACAGCTTTGTCAAGCAGCATCTTAAAAATATCTAAGGATGGATAACTCTACCTCCTCCCTAGGTAACCCATTCTAGTTCTTCACCACATTCCTAGTGAAAAAATTTTTCCTAATAGCCAACCTAGACTTTCCCCACTATAACTTGAGACCATTGCTCCTAATTCTGTCATCTACTATACTGAGAACAGCCTAGCTCCATCCTTTTAGATATTTAAAGACCGCTATCATATCCCCCTTATTCTTCTCTTTTGCAGACTAAACAAGCCAAATTCCCTCAGCCTTACCTCATGAGTCATGTGCTCCAGCCCCCTAATCCAGTGGTCCCCAACCTTTTCCTTTATGCGGACCACCGTATCACCGTAGTAAGTTTTGTAGACCACAATCTAACTACCAAATGTGCAAAGAGTGTCAGTTCACACTGACGTCATGCAAAAGCACCACTATTTAAAAATTCACAGAATGTTATATTACAAGGATGTCTGTGAAGCAAATTACATTGTGAATAATAATGTAATATCGAATATGATACATAAGAGGTACAAAGGATTATATTACTATTACATTATCTTTTATCCCCTACCCACGGACCATCTGCAGTACCGTCACAGATCACCAGTGGTCCACAGGTTGGGACCATTGCCCTAATTGTTTTTGTTGCCCTCTGCTGGACTCTCTCCAATTTGTCCACATCCTTTTTGTACTGAGGGGCTGAAACTAGACACAGGATTCCAGATGTGGCCTCACCAGTGACAAATAGAGGGAAATAATCAGTTCCCTCCATCTGCTGGCATTCTTCCTACTAATGCAGCCCAATATGCCTTTAGCCTTCTTGGCAATAAGGGCACACTGTTGACTCATATCCAGCTTCTCGTTCACTGTAACCCTCATGTCCTTTTCTGCAAAACTGCTGCCTAGCCAGTCGATCCCCAGTCTGTAGCAGTGCAACCTATAACCAGGTCTGAAGTTATTGGGCACTATTGGCATGTATTTTACATGTTTAAAGACAGCTACTGATCATGCACGTACTATAACAGTTTGGAAGAATCTCTCTCTTTTTTTAAACCACTTATTCCTGTATTTCTTCCACACAATACTCCCCTTCAGTAAAAAAAATCAATAGAACCGGGAGTTTGGGGTGTATAAGGAATTCAGAATTCTTTATGTAACTGGAAATAGGAATACTATTTTAAAATAATAGCTTTGCCTAAGCTCTTAACAGCTCTGTTTGGTTTACAACAGTGAAGTGGAAAAGATAAAGTAATACTTCCATGGAATGATATGCAGGCGGAACATTTTTAAAAGAAAGTTTTATACTGAGAGATAATGATTTACAGCTGAAAAGCATTTAAGGAATTAACAAGCTACAAATGCTACTGTATAAGATGATCCAAGAACTGCAGCTTACCTCTTCCCGGTGATTCTTTATTGGCATACAAAGAATACTCTGCGTCTTGTACCCTGTGATTTGGTCAACTTCTGCATTGAATCGGGGATCCTGATGGGGGGAGAGGGGAAAGTAGAATTAAATACTCACTTACTCAAAGAATGTCTTCTTTTAATTCCTCATTTTATAGGACCATTGAGGAATTATAACATTTGGCTTGACTGTTACCCAGTGTTACGAAGTTTACACCATGAGAAAGTTATTACTGAGTGAATTACTAGCAATGTTGTACAAAAATAAACAGCTTATGTAGAATATAAAAACACTAGTAGGTAAATACAAAATGTCAGAAAATGCAACAAGCTTAGGAAAAGCTATTAGTTCAGACTGGATATTCATGTATAACCATTTTTAGTTCTCAGAGAAAGTTTCCAAAACACACCAAAAGATAAGCAGGCATGACTAAGAAAGCCTAATGAGCAGGATTAGGATTTCCATTTTGGGTTAAAATGAATGCCCCATCTGTGGTAAAATAAATTAAATAAATAAATACATCAGAATGGGTTTTGATAGACTACATACCAAAAATATCCAAACATGTAATTTTTTCTTTTCAGTATTGAAAGATATTTGTAGAAGAAGGCTGGCAATCTCTTTTGCTTTCCTAAAACATTTCCCTGTCACTGAAAAAAAAAAAAATCAATCCCATGAGCTTCAGAGAGCAGCCTTAAGAATAAGCTTAAAAATAACCATTTCCTAAAAACTGACTGTTGCTTCTACAAGACTTATTCATAATGCACCTAAAAATAGACACCAGGTTCCAATCACCAATTTGTGATTTGTTATTCAATGCAATCAGCTCAATAGGGAGCTGGCAAACTTTAAGCATTACAGCATTTGTAGTAATATGCACTAGGGTAGGAACTGAAAAGCAAGAGCATCTGGCCCCAGGCTTCGCCACCACCACAACTTTGGAGTAAGCTAATGCTTGTGGAGGAAGGATGGTCTTGAGAGAGACACATAGGGCATTGTGTCTGATGTGCATTGTGTATGCACAAAATCCCTACTACTGCAAAAATACGGAGATATTCAAAATGAACATCGGCAATACAACATTTTTGCTATAACCAAATGTTTAAATCATCTCAACTAGGATTTTCAAAAGGGATTTAGGCAACAAAGTCCCATTGAAACTCAATAAGAATCCTTTGAACCCCAGCCTTAATCCTAATGTTACATTTGGTAAAATAATTATGTTACAATGCAGAATTATTGATATTATAGATCAGTGACTATGTACTTTTAGTAAAAAAAACCCCAACAAAACAAAACAAAAAAAACCCACATCATTCCCCCTGCATTTTCATACAGAGCAATGAAAATTAACACACAGTCAAAAATTCCAAGTATAAATTATGAAATGAGATTTGTTTTCTTTCCTTTTAATTTTGAGCTTGGTTTGGGTTTTTTGCTTGAACAGTCCATCTGGAATACTGATTTAACTTTATCATCCCACTAAAATGCAGCAAAAATGTTCTTAAAAGGAAGTTTTTTAATTCACCAGTAGTTGATTTCAAGTTCAATATGATGACCCCAATGCAGGAAATCCTAACTGTAAGTACCTCAGTAGTCCGCCACGTGCTAAGGTGAAACATACTTATTTCCTGGATTGGGGCCTATCAGAGTCTTCATGTATGACGACAGTTGCAGCAGATTGTAACATCCTTTTATGTAGTGCTGCAGAAAAACATTGCTTGGCAATATCACACAGCCCAAAAAAATTAATTCAGGAGGATGCAGAGATGAGCAAGTAGAAGTGGTCATTTGCATGTCAAAATTCTAGTGTTTATTCCACCTGGGAACTCTTCCCTTAAACTTAAATTCAAATGCACAAAACCCGCTTTAACACAAGAGTAGAAGAAAGAAATATAGCCTCCACATCAATGTGGGATTGGGGCTTTTTTTGTTTGTTTGTTTTTTTAAACAGGATATTCTCCAGGTTGTGCAGTCTGTTCTTAAATCATTCAAGCAATAGGGTTTCTACCATTTCATTTGCGAGACTTTTCCACAGGCCAATGTATATTATTATCAGGGTTTTTTCCTGATATTCAGCCTACATTTTCCTTGCTCAGTTTCATCCCTTTCTGCCCAGCCATAGAATATATACAATTTTTAGAATTAGATTTTTATATATTGGCCTATATTTATTTTTTTTAAATTCAAACAAGCATCTCCATTATTTAGCTCACTTTGATCTATAAATACCCAATGTCTTGGTACAATCAAAAACATAAATTTTAAGTAACCTGAATTACAAATGCAAATAATGTAGGTGGAAAATTGGAGAGCTGGAAGAAAACTTGACTCTTACCCTGAAATGTCCATCACTTATTTTCAAGTGTCCACTCCTCAAACATCATATGTACCCAAATATGCATATATTTAAATTTTATATACATTTTATATAGAGATAGTTGAGGACAGATCCTCACGTAGTGTAAATCAACATGGTTTCAAAAGGAGAGCCATGTATCACCCAAGCTGAGAATTTGACTTTTTACTTACACAAAACTCTATTTACCTCATACGCGTTCTTGATGTTCAAAGGTTGGCCCAAAGCAGCTACATGTCCCACAATCCCCTTGTTCCATTCCAAGCGAATGCAGTTGTTTGAAGCTTCTTCCAAGGTGGAACCTTCTGCAACATCAAACAGCCTGCTGACAAGAAACTTCTCATTGGAGCTATCCTCACAGACCAGGAAAAGGGAATAGCGATCAGCTGCTATGAGCTCATGGATGTGCAGGAAAATTTTATGGCAAAGGGCTGTGACATCCAAGTGGGTAGAAATATCTTTCACTAGTTCTAAGAGTCTTGAGCACTGATCCCCTGCATCAATCCCAATCCTTGGAGATTGCAGAGGCATCTGTTCCTTTTTTTCAGAGCCAGAAAGGAAACTCACTGTTCCAACCGCGTCCTTGACAATGATGGGCCTTAGAGGCCTGTCAAATTCAGAAGCAGAGATTTTCCTTACAGGTGTCCCAGGGTTGGGGCTCTCAGCTCGGGCGGTCTGATGAGCAGGACAAGAGCAATCTTCACTGTGGTTTTTGGTTCCTTCCTTGCAAATGGGGATGGTATGAACTCTCTCAGCAAACCATGTATTGACCATTTCTCTGTAAAATAGAAGTGAAAGATAATAAATACAAGGAGTTAACCCCCAAGCAATGATGCGCCTCCTAACTGTAGTTTCCACTTGATGCATCTGACGAAGCGGGTTGCAGCCCATGAAAGCGTACGCCTGAAGAAATTTGTTAGTCTTTAAGGTGCCACAGGACTTTCGTTGTTTTTGCTGTACACAGACTAACACAGCTACCCCTCTGGAATTTGTCAAGCAATGATAGTTATTTAAAGAAACCAATCCTTTTACACAACAGTACATAAAATAATACATTTAGCAAACACCTACTTCTCCGATTTGATGCTGTTCATTTCTAGCCAACATCAAGGCTAACTTGAGTGCAGATATTTTGTCTTATAAAAAAAATATTTCTGATTAAATATATGACTATGAATTAGGCAGAAACCCATTCCTCATTGCATAACTTAGTGCTTAAAAGCTGAACATTATGACCACATTAATATCAAATGCTTCATGTCAGAGTTTAAGGCCAGAAGGGATAACCAGATCATATGGCCTAATTGCCTGGATATAACAGCATAGCCAAACCCTCACTCCAAAGCCAGCAACTGAAATTAGAACAAAACATTTCCACCTACAGGACAATAGGCTACTGTGTGTCACCAGGAAAAGCCAAGCTGCACCAACGGTCAAGGTTTCTGCAATGGCAAGGAACTGATTAAGTGAGAAATATCCAGATAATCCTGGCAAATGACACATACATTCCCATGTCACAAAGGCAGGCCAAACACATATACAGAGTCACGGTCAGCTGACTACCTGAGAGAAAGAATGCTCAGTGCCACCTCAAAGCCCTGCCCCACCGACCCTGCCCAATAAGCCATCTCTAGTCATGGCAATCGCTTCAGAGCAAGGAGACCAAAAACAGACGACATCTCAAACCAAAACACCACAAACAAACCACATAGCCGTCCCTACCCCACACCATACACAGTACATTACAAGGGGACAAGAGGAGAGAATCCTTCATTTTGCATTTAACAGTTCAGACCCTCATTCATCCTAAATGTTAGAGACCAAACAAAATATTATTTGATTAGAACAGATTGAAAAATAATATTTTCAACAAAGTATCTGGGGAAAAATGAAAATTTTTAGAGTTTTCTGAAAAAAATATCCAAGTTTCCATCAGAAAAACTCAACTAAAAAAATTTTCATTTAACGAACAAAAGGCCATTTTTCAACAAATAGTTTTCAACCAAAAAAGTTTGACCAGATGTCCGTAATTCTGACCAATACATTTAAATAGTTCATGTCCAACTTTGGATACTCAATACTCCAAAAATTCAGCCTGACCATTTTTAACCCAAAATAAGGGGAAGTCATGACGTAGAAAAACAAAAACAAAGATTTAAGGAATAAGTTTCCAATCCAACTCCCATTTATGGTAATAACAAAACTCTTTTCAACCTCAATAATGCTGGATCAGATCCTAATTCCTCAGACTGTTACACACCTGAATGGTTCTAACTCATCCAAATGTTGTCCCTGAAGCTTGTACAGTTAAATACTCAAAAGTCCAACGAAGTTTAGGTTGAACATGCCACTTAATTTTACTCCTTGGGCATGTACATTCTTATACAATCTTTACCCGCATAGTCACATACCACTTCTCAAATATATAATGAACTTCTAATGCATGCATGTTCCTTACTCGCTCACAAAAAGTCAGGATCTTGCAAACACTATGAATGTGTGTGATTCTATTCTTGGGATTAGTGCCATTGATCTTAATGGGATGACAGAGTGGGTATTTTAAAATTTAGGACAACTGTACCATACGTACTGGTATTTTAGTTAGTGCTCCCCCCAAACATGGAGAAGTACTAAGCTGTTGGCACATAATTAGTTTGTGTCTGTTTCTAAAAGAACTGCTTTTGGGATTCAGTAATAGTTCTACAAGGTTCAATTTGTACAGAACTTCATCTCCTACAGATGGTACAGCAATGAATGCCAACGTACCAGATAAAAGTGAGAAACTTCCCTGGAAGCTGAAGATCTGAGAGAATAAACAAAATCATGAAGAGAGAACTTGGGATATTGGACTGAGACACAGCGGTGAAGTCTTGGAATAAACAACAGAATTACTGCACAAAGGCTCAATCCTGCAAGGAGCCAAGCACCTAAACTCCCAGGTTGCAGAGAGTGAGCCTTGAGATAGTGCCTTGAGTGATTTTTTTTCCACTCCTGAAATGAACAAGGGGAGTTACATACAAGAGGATTACCAAGCCAAGTCCATAATATTATAAAAGAGGAGCTAGTTCAAAAATATTCTTGAGAAAATGTATTTACCTCAAGTTGAATGCAGTATATCCTTCAGGTGGATGTGGCAATCAGAGTCTGGGACTGTGGTGCACTTGCTTGCTCGCTGCAAGCTCAGATTATTAAATGCAGTGACACTTTAGATATATCATTTTAATAGATTATCATCATTTTAATCATAAGGAAAGCCAGCACATGACTGCCACTTGACTTTAGTGGTTCCTTAAGGTAGGCACGCTAAATTACAGTCACCCGAACCCCTCGCCTACAAAAACCATGCATTACATCTGAAATTAAAATGAAACTGAAATCACATACCCAATAAATATTTATAGAACCTTTCTTGGCTAGTAGTCTGAAAACAGCATTTGTAATCTCAGCTGATCATTATTTTTCATATTATTTGCTGTAGATGACTAGCTCATAAAAGAAATGAATATGTGATTTGCAGATCACATGATGTATGGCACCTGGACAGCTTAAATGACAGTAAAAATGTCTGGTTTGGTAACTTAAGATGGAAAAGTCAGGGTCGTATTTCAAATTTGAGGTTTTTAGCATACCACAGAATGAATGTACCAAATTTCAAAAGGTGCAGCTGACAGAGCATAGACATGAACCCTGTAAGTTGGACAGTGATCTGTTACAAGGAAGCCTGTCTGGAAAACAATAATTCTGCTCCTCAAACCATTTTGAGGTTTCAAAATATGGTCTTTTCTCCCCACATCAAAATGAAAACAAGACCTTTGAAAATTTTTAGGGATAGACCAAGAGACATCCACGGCTATTCTGGGGTGGTTTTCTTTCCCACAATATTCCATTCTGGTCCTAAGAGATCTTTAGATGGAAACAAGTTTTCTAGAAAAGTATTTAATTAGCTCTAGTTAAAAGTATTTGCATACCCAAGATATGAATAACTCTACGCAGATATTCCTAATTTAAAGAATGATCTCGATTACATTGTAAAATACAAAGCAATAAGTAGCTGCTAAAAATGATTGACAAAGCAAAGCTGAAGGGAATTATTAGTTTTTAAGGCCATTTATATCAGCTGTACTCCAAAGCCATAGATAAAAACGAGAGTCCTGTGGCACCTTATAGACTAACAGATTTCTTCAGGCATAAGCTTTCGTGGGCTATAACCTACTTCGTCAGATGCACGAGTGGGTTATAGCCCACAAAAGCTTATGCCCCAAAAAATCTGTTAGTCTATTAGGTGCCACAGGACTCCTGTTCTTTTTGCTGTACACAGACTAACACGGCTACTCCTCTGGAAACTTAAAGCCATAGGTATTATTCCTGTTATATGATAAACCATAACCTGCAAAGCAGCACATTTGTCTTTGCTTGTGAAGGTTTGAAAGAGTTGTGTGTGCTGCCTCTCTCTTAGCCCTGGCCTACACTACAGAGTTATGTCAGTGTAAGGGAGCTTGCGTCGACCTCTCTCTGTTGATGCCTTTCAGAAGCCATCTCACAATGCCCAGCAAACAGTTAAATTAGAGGAAGTGCTTCAGGTGACGACACCCACCACCAACACAAAGAGCATAGTGTGAACATGCAAATGTGATTTAAATACTGTGGTAGCTATTCGTCAGTGTAACTTAGGTTGACTGAATTTTATAACCTGTAAGACTTATTCAGCAAATCAGTCTTTAACACCATATCTATATAGTTGTTAGTCCCACTCAGAACTCCAAGTCCTACAGCACTGCAGAATCTGAGTGAGGGTAGATTTAAAATGTGGTGGGTCTACATAGTGAATGCTTTTCTGGGAAAAAGAGTGATACGACTGCAGAAGATACACAGCAATATGGATTTCAAAGTCATTTATGTCAGAATAATGCTTTTTTCCTCAGGGCCATGGTTGGTTAAAATTACCTAATAGAGCTGCTGGACCAAATTCTGCTCTTGATCACACCAACGTAACTCCATATAAATATAGGAGAACCAACATAACTAAAAGAGGAATCTGATCTTTATCTGGGCTCCCAATTGCAGTATTTTGGCCCCACCCCTACCAATACAACATACTTAATATTCATGTACTGTGAGATAATCCTATCAAGGTCAATGGGACTGACAGTCCATTCAGTTAAGCACAATTGTAAATGTTTTGCAGAATCAGGGCCTTAGCTTGCATGCCCTTTTGGGTATGCTTGGATGAAATGCTGCCCCACATTAAATTAATGGGAGTGAGCCATTGAATTAATTGGGAACAGAATTTCATCCCATGTGTTTTTCGTACCTTTGTGAAATGCCTACCACATTTTTGGGATATAACTATTATCATCATGTACATCAGTATCTATTATAAAGCACCCATGTATATTAAACCAGTCTGATTACTGGAAAAATTATGTCAGATAACAGAATGACCAACAAATGATTTCATTGCTGTGGGGGGGAAGACGGGGGGATTGTAGTTAATTATTTTTAAAAATTAAGAGGATGTAAACTCAGGATTTATTTAATATATTAACTATTCTCAATTATCTGTCTTCATTAAAGAGAAATTATGTTGGCACTGTAAACAAGAGTTCTGACTTCACTCAAATGGCTCATGAAATTACTCTTTCATTTGAAAAACTACATCAGCAGAAGGAATAATTAAAGTCATAATGCTGATTTTAAGAAGCACTTCATTACGGCACTTAAAATGCTGAGCTCTGCTCTCACAGATGTTAAAATATAGGAGGGAGAATTTATACTCTAGAAACACATGAAATCATACTTTGCCAGGGCCATTAATTGACAGCAATTCACACTGCAAGCTGGTTTAGTCAGGGAGCAAAGAAGCAGCCAACATCTAATCAGTCTCTTCAACAAAGGTGGAAATGGAATTTCTTTTAAAAGAAAAAGAATGATGGAAATGGACAAACTAACCCTTGAGGAAATAAATGGGTGATTATTAAATATATAGTTGTACAAGAAGACTGAGCTCCCCTCAATCAAAAAAATTTTTTAAAAAAAGGCTCCCAACTCCTGTGATATTTGATGTTTTCCTTTAGCCTCAGCTCCTGAACATAACTGAAATGACTACTTGAAAACCTCAGCTTTCATTAACAAAAATAAATCTATAGCCCTGCTGTTTGCAAAGAAAAGTTTGAGAATATGATCTGAATGCACTCTGAAAGCTCCAAAACCAGAAGGCAGACAAATTTTTTAAAATTTTGTTAAAAACTCATGACTTTTAATCCATTCTCAGATTGTGAGACCAGACTTGTGATTTTTTTTTTTTTTTTTAATATTTGGGGTTAGAAATACTGTAAAATTGGATTTTAGAAAGCATTTATACAATCAAAGAATGAGATAGAAAGCCCTCCTAATCAGTTCATTAATCAGCCACATGTACTCGCATGTTCCAACTCAATACATTTGTAAGTCTATGATAAATTTGTATTCACTTACTGAATGGTCACAGTTTATTAGAGGAGGCAAGCTGACCCTGATTATCTACTACAGCACTTTCCAACCTTGGGGCCACGACCCCATTTGGGGTCATAATGATAAAAAATGGGGTTGCAAAGATGCTCAGCATGTAATTGATGTACTATCAGTATAATGGCTAATCGGTTATTCAACAAATGTTTTCAATAAATTTACAAATACCATTTGTAAACCTGAGCACTGTCAGTTTAAAGCTCTGAGTTTCTTCTGTTATTTGTCGTTTAAGACTATAGTCAGAATTATTTGCATTGATAAACTAATGCATAGATAGGCCATATTTATTTTCTCTATCTATACATTAGTTTATCAATGCAAATAATTAATTCTGACTATAGTCTTAAATGACAAACAGAAGAAGCTCAGAGCTTTAAACTGACAGTGCTCAGGTTTACAAATGGTATTGTATATTTATTGAAAACACTTGCTGAATAACCGATTAGCCATTATACTGATAAAAGAAAATGTTATGATTTTTTTTTTTGCTTTATTTTTAGTGGCAGTTTAGAGGCAGCTTTATTAAGTAAACAGAGCAGTAACTGTAATGGCTAGTTTCCTTTATAATTTCTGAAGATTTCACACCTTTAAGTCTCAATTTAGCAACTGTGAAATCTAGGATTGTTTAATAGTATGACCACACAGTAAATATACTCCACAGTTACCGCAAAAGTAATAAATGTCAGATAAATTAATTTAAAACAGTTATTTTAGGCTTTGTAGTCAACGCTGTATTTTTATATAAATATTTAAAATGAAAAATATAAATACCATAAGCATTGCAATGCTATGACTTGTCTGCTGAGGTTGCCAAATTTTTTCATTTCTTAAATGGGGTCACACCAAGTAAAAGGTTGGGAACCCCTTCTTCACTGCTTTGCATCTGTGTGTCATTTCCATGTGATTAAAAAGTGTAAAATGCTATCGTTCTGACTTGGTAGTGTTTCAACTCAATTTGTACAAGTGTATAAGGTGTAGGACAATGGAGAATCAAGTGCACAGGGTATGAGTTTCAGCAGGGATGTGGTTTTCCAGGGAAGAAACCTGTCACTTTGTAAAGAAGAATAGCATGTTTACCAACGTAATAAATCACAACCAACAAAAACCTCTAATCCTAGCTCTGAGCCCATGGGCAATGAAGTGATTCAACCTTTCCATTTCGTCTTCTCTATCTGTAAAGTAGGGATTTCAAAACTTATCTACCTACCTCTCAGGAGTGGCGGGAGGATACAGAATCTGACTCTGCAAGCCCTTTCTCATGCAAGTAATCACACTGCCTTTGAATAAAGACCGACTCCTCACTGGAATTAGAGCTTGCAGAATTAGGTCCTATATCTGTAAAGCACTTTGAAATGGTAAAGGACTATGCATTACACATTCTGTTAGTAGAACTGCATAATTAAAGAGAAACACACCTTCCCCCCTAAATGTCTCTCTGATGGTGGCCCAGTAACCTACTAACAGGTTAGTGTGTGATTTTTACAAAATTGGGTAAATTAAGAGGAGAAATAATCCTCAACTATAGCTCTTTTAAAAGATGTTCTTCTTACACTGTAAACTGATTAGGCATTTGCAGAATTTAGGCAACAGTAAAGCTGCTTAAAATTAAGCTGGAATAAGAACAATTTTTATTGACCTGTTCGGAATAACACATCTTACAAGGAAATTATTCAGCTTCATTTTCTCACACAGCTATAAGCATGGGTGGAAGAACAAATGTTTCATTTTGGATGAAATGCAAAACAATCTTTTTAATCTATTTTAAAAATCAATCAGAGGATTGACTTGACTTGTTTTTGCTTTTCAGTACCATTCCCATTTAGCCATGCATGGCAAGTATAACGATTAGTTTCTCAGCACACAATAAGCCATATAAGTAAGGTCTATCAGTTCCAGACACCTATTGAACTACAAGAGATTCATGGAAATAAATTTTTAAAAAAATCACTATTTATGAGACAAATGGACTGAGAAAAGGACCAAATTAAGGGTCAAATCGGGCAAACACTACTTTTGCATACAAGCAGTCTTCAACAGACTTGGGATTTGGCCTTCAGGTTCTTAGGGCCAGAGAACTGCTGCGAAGGAAGAGAAGTTGCAGCAATAACAATACAGATTAGGTTTGTATTAAACAGGAGCAAATACTAGGTGCTGCAAGGAGCATGCTCACTAGAGACCCTTTAAAAATATGCTCTCACCCCAGCGGAGTCCTTTTAAACACTGGATGGCACGCAGCTACACAGCCACATGCACTCCCTACTGACGACCTACGTTCTTTCCTTCAAGTGAGCTTACACTGTGGCAGCCATAATTGAGCCCATAGTTCTCAAAGGGAAATAAGAGCCTCAAAATAATCACGGGACGCATTCACTCCCTTAGAAACCCAATAGCAGTTTTGCTATTGAATCTTGTGGAACATTTACGTCCTAAAGTGAAATTCACCTCATGTACTACACAAGTTCACAAAATAAGACAAATAGTATGAAAGTGGTACAGAGGCTTTGGACTGGTCCTCTGTACAGATGTGAATTCACCCTTACTACATAAATGGGGTGGTTGGTTTTTTTTAAACTTTATTTTACTAAGTCAACATATTTTGTGATTGATGCCAAGCCTATTGGGGAATGACAACCATTGAATTACTCATGGGAACCAGTTCCAGGGGGGAGCTGTGTTAGTCTGTATACAGCAAAAACAAGCGAAGTCCTGTGACACTTAAAGACTAACAAATTTCTTCAGGCATAAGCTTTCATGGGCTGCAACCCACTCCATCAGATGCAGGACAACGACCATTCATGAGGAACATTTGAACAGGATTTCTTTTCTAGTACTATGTAAATAAAGTCTTTTGCACTTAGTGCTCTTTTTTGAGCAGTTCATATAAATCACAAATTATTCTATGTATGTTTCTTGGACAGTAAAGAAGAGGGGAACTAGCATTGTGTGACTTCGGTAATTATATTTGTCTATGACAAAGCAAAATACTTTCTCTCTAATTTAATGTTCAAAATGAAAATAGATTGTACAATATTAGTCCAACTCAGGAAACGTATTGTATAAGGTTGGGCTGCATTGTTTGCAATAGTTGACCTGGATCCTACATTCTCCACACAATTCACCTTTAGGGCAAACATTCAAGAACATGCAAATACACTATGAAAATATGAACATGCGATCCTCAGCCTGAAAACAGCCTGAGCACACAGTTTACATTTCATGCCTGTTCAGAGGGCCAGCACAAATGTCTATGCACCACTTAAGTCCCACTCAAGCCTTAAAATCAGACTTCAGTGTGGTGTGATGTAAGTAGAGTATAGCTTTGTGCTAGCCTGCTACACAGGAGAGAACTTCATTCACTATCAGCAACTGACATCTGGGCAGATTCTTCAATAGAAGCCAGTAGACAAAATTTTTGTCAACTCCTATACCAGAGAAATATTAGCCCAATAGTAAAGAGTCTCTGACTGTCCATCATACCTTCCCATCTTCTTCAAACTGAAAGTCTACCCCCCCCCCCCTTTATTTTCTTGTACCAAAATATTAGGCTCTGATCCTTTAGCCATGATGCAAACAAAACTCCCAGCAAAGACAAGGAGGGAGTTGCCTGTACCTGCATTGCAAACCCCATCCAACCACCTGGTTTTGTACCAAAAAAAAAAAAAAGGGGGGGGGGGCGCGGAGATGGAGTCTGCCAACTCTGCTTTCTCTAAAGTCCTTGGAAGTTTTGAAGCTGCATTGATCTTCTGCATTTTAACTCCATTCTTGCAAATAAGCTGGTACAAGTGTAACTTACTTGCATATATGTTTAACTTGGCTCGTATTATTAACTTTCCACACATGCCTAATTTTTTTGGATCAGGCCTTAACATTTTGCAATGGTCTTAAGGCACAGTGCACACATTTCTTTCAGAGCAGAGTGGAGTATTTAAGGATGTGTGGTTTGCTTAGAGGAAAAGAATTTTAAGATTATTAGTTTTACAAGGAAACACATTTTGTGGTTTTTACAGAAGAGAGCCCTACCCTTTACTCCTTTTTCAGGCAAAATTCTGTAAATACATGCAACGTGAACGCAATGTGCAAACAAGAGAAAAATATACTGTTACCAGAATGGTATAATATGACTAATGTCAAGGAGGTTACTCCAGGGATTTATTTGATTCATTCCTGAAAAAAAGTGTTGTATAGTCTTAGGATTCATTTTTTGCAGAAATTTCCAGAGAGGTAGCCATGTTAGTCTGTTGTACAGCAAAAAACAATGAGAGTCCTATGCCAAAGAAAATCTGTTAGTCTATAAGGTGCCACAGGACTTTTGTTATTTTTTGCAGAGCACATTACTAAAGTATTTTCAAATTTGGTCATTCAAAAATAGATCTGCAAAACACACATTCAGGATCTGTTTGACAGCCTGAACTTTTGTACACTTTTTATAAAAAATTCATAAACCTCCTCTCGTATACAAACAAATTTAACATAGATGTACAACACACAAGGTTACAAAACTAAAACACCAAACAGATGGCTCAAGATGAAAGACATTTTCCAATATCTCCCTGAACATGGAGATTGAAGACTTCTGAATTGAGAGATCAGCCCAAATGGAATACCTGAAGCTATCATTAAGAGAAATAAAACGTGCTTGCCATTTCACATATCACCGATATGCTCAACTTGCGTTACCTCTGAATTCTAAGCAGGGTATCCTTTCCTCCGAAATTCTCAGCAAAAAGCAATAAGCTACTACATTACTAAGGAAATGTGTTGTTCCTAAAACTCTCCCTTAATTAATCTGTAAATGGTTTCCAGCCATTCCTAATAACCCAAGTGTTTATAGCTAACAGCCTCGTTTTCACTACCACAAATGCAAAGTTTAGTTTAATACTTTTCATCTATTATCCATGCTATACTTTTAGGAAGCCAGAAGAAAAAACTGTGTGGACCAATGAAGTTGCCTATAGCTGGAACACAATTTGTCCCTGAACTGACTCAACAGGGCACTGCCTGAGAGAATAAAAAGAGAAGGACTAAGAAAGTCACTCCAGTCTTTTCAAGAGGAACAATAAAGGAAACCAGAAATATTGTTCACAGTATAGTCATTTCTCAAAGAGCGGTATAAGTCTTGGGGAATGAAAGTGGTACAACAAACCATCCGGATAATACTTTTATGCAATACACAAAGTATAACATGAGTAAGATGATGGCATTAATAGACTCATCAAGGAACGCCAATTAGTCTGACCTATCATTCAGAGTTATACACCATTCAATGCACCACATCTGAAGAATTATTTTTCATATTAATTATGAAAAAGCTAAAACAAAGCAGTCATCAAAAGATAGTCTAAAAGAAACGTCACATGCTATGCGAGAACGAGAAGAATTTTAACTTGAAAACCATTTCCTCCACTTTTTGAAAAGCCATTTTACAAATCAAATTCTAAAATTTTGAAAGGGGAAAAAAGTCACAAAGGAAGCTTGATTTTAGGAGGTGAATTCTTAAAAGACATAGCTCAAACTTAGTAGAAACTGGGGACCATGGAACTTGCAGAAGTGGTTCAACAATCTGACAAACGTACAGTATGAACCACAAAAACTGTGCGCCTGTGTAAGTCAAAATTAAACAGATCTAAAGAAACTGAGCCATGTGTGCCCCGATGAAACTTCATTAAGTGTGAGAGGGAAAATTTGAACCCGTTCTGAACCTTGACCAGAGGCACCATAAAAAACTCACATTTAGTATTTATTTATTTACACACTTCCTGGACATCTCTGCTGCCTGGTACAAAACAAAGTAATAAAATATCTGTGGGTACCTGATACTGTAAACCATTATCAAGTTAGTAGTCCTTATTCACATATAGTCAATGGAAATGCCTAGGGAGCAAAAAAGCTTCTGATTTGAATAAGTGTTTGCAGGATAATGCCCCAGGTTGTACACTTTCAGATCAGAAGAATGTAACATACCGCATCACCAAATTCATCTATCCACCTAATCAGTGTGGACTGTGGAACAGCAGTAACATGGCCTGATCATACAAGTTGTTGAGCAGCCTAGCAGAAGATGGCTCAGCACCTTGCAGGATCAGATCCATAGCTTGTAGCCATAATTTACATTAGGTTTAATCTGTTGCTAGATCATTAATTTTCATAAAGAGGATAACAATGCTCTGCAAAAATAGCACATAGGTGGCCCAGTCCTGCAGCTCATACTCACTGGCTGGCAAAGCTTCCAACTACAATTTTAGTTTATGAAATAACCATGTAGATTAAAAATAATTATAAATTAACTGAAATCCTTTTTTTTTTTTAATGTTGCTTTCTAGACAGTGCGTTTGCGCTCCATAAATTATGCACATAAATCCATTAATGACAATTATCTATACAAAACAGACAAATATCTCCTGTAATTTAGAGAATATGTATTATATTATGGCTCTAATTTATAAAACACTTGGGATAAAAACCACCTAAACTCATTGTTTTTCTATGAGTAAGAAATTACACAAATTAATCCATGAGGGGAGAAAAGACTCTCTTATATAATTGATTTTAATGTTGCAAATATTGTGCAAACATAATGCAGCAAATATAAATTAGATCCTAACCCAAAGCCCATTGAAATCAATGAAAAGTGTCCCACTGATTTCAGTGGGTTTTTAAAATCACATTCTCAATGTTTATGCTTAACTTTGCAACAAACAGTGGAGCTAAATTCTCTGTTACTGCTAATTTGCATTCATATTTAAAAATATAAATGAAAAGCTCCTCCTCTTTCAGTAAAATAAAGTTAATTATACATAGCGATATGAATTCAGACTAGAACATGGTGTACTGCTTTATGAGTTACCAAATTAATTTAGTCATATATATTACTGATGAAAAACAAAAAAGGTGCAGGACTAGATTAGATTTCAAAAGGTTAAAAACGCTCTCAGAGAAATCCCATTTACCAAACTGAACAAGCATAGTGTTAAAGAATCAAAGCATGAGACGTGAACTGCAATCATCTCTATTCAATGTTATTAGCATTATAGCGCAAATTTTTAAAAATAACAAGACATTGAATCAAGTTCAGGGTTTACCATCACGCCACAAGTTATACCTCTTCCCAAATATACTGATTTCATCAAACTCTTAAAGTTTCTGAAGCATAATTTGAGGATATATGAAAAGAAACAACCTGGCCATCAATAAAATTGAAAACAGGCCTTTTCAACTACAAACTGATACATAAAACATGGAGTCCATAATATAGTTTTATAGACTTCTACTTGTAAAGCAAGTTCATAACTAAAAAGCCATTGCACTCAAGTTGGACTGGCAGAAAGTTCAGAAAATAATTTGAAGTTTCCTTCACTATTTAAAAAAAAAAAAAAAGACACAGACACACAAAACAATACACAACACAATTGCCAAACAAGCATTTGAAGCAGACACTTCTCTGTAAAAAATATTCTAAAAACTTAGGGGCATTTCAGTTAGTCACAGGCACCTAACAGATTTGTATTTTGCAAACCACTACCTGTTTCAGACCTTTACAAACATACAGCAGTTTCTAAGGGTTTAAAAAAAGACCAGCCCTACTCCATGGGGAAACTAATGGACATGCGGTTATTATTAATTAGCATTTGGAAACTGGAAGTAGCACTGAACAAATACGAAGGAAGCATGGTGGGCTGACCTGATAAAATGATACTTCTCAAAGCTAGTTAAAATCTACCACCCTATTTTTCATGGATAAACTATTCTTCACTTGCATGCCAGTATTCTGTAAAATATAAAAAGTTAAACACACATGCCAGCTATTCCTATGCAGATCTTAGTGGGTTTTTTAAAAAGTTATTTCACTTGTTTTCAGGGTTTGGTTGGTGGGTTGATTGTTTTTTTTCCTAAGATAGCTCAGTTGCCTGTCTGATATGAAGGCAGCAAGAGGGGAGGAGAAGGGACATCGCACAGATGGTCACAGGGAGGCAGGTGACTGACCCCTGAAGCCTTCTCCCCGGAGGCAAATCAATAATTAATGGGGATCTCTCTTCTTACCGCCCCTAACCATGCGGAGAGCAGCAGCAGCAAAGGGCATTCAAAGCCCATCCATTCCTGTCAAGGGAGGTAAGTAACTCTTCAGCCACGCTCGCAGATGATGCGAGCAGGACCAGGAGGGAACCGCAGAGATGGTGCGTGGTCCCGGCAGGACCCAACGACAGGATTTACTAACCAGCCCTGCGCGCCGACATACCGGGGGAGCCGCAGACCGCCTGCACGCTGCATCCCCGCGGCTGTGTTTATAGCGAAACTATTCCAAATGGAAACCCGACTCCACTTCTAAAAATAGCTGGATTTGCTCCCCTTGCAGCCCGCGGCGGAGGTGTCAGGGAGAGTGATGAGCAGATCTACCTCGTCTTATCTCCAAAAGGCAGCATGGTAAGCCAGAGGGGCGGGAGCTCAGGCGATCGCTGCATTAACTCTTTGCCAAAAGGAAATAAAAGAAGCCGACTCAAAGCCTCCCTCCTAGCACAGTTCATAGGAAAACTTCTTAGCCTTGGCGCTGTCCCCGCCGCCCGGCTTCCCCGCAGCGGGCAGCGCAGCGCCGCCCCCTGGCGGGGAACGTCCGCGTCGGCCAGGCTCGGGGCTCCGCAGCTTGCAGCGGCCAAGCCTCCCTGGGAACTTCCCTTCCCTTCCCTCCAGCGCCTGCACCACGCCGAGCTCCTCCGCCGGACCAGCCACCCGCCCCCGATATCCCCGCTGAGCCGTCACGCCGAGCTCGAGGGCCACGTGGAGACACCGATCCTGGCCCCCTGCATCCCCGTCCGCTCCTGCAAACCCCCAGGCCCTTCACTCCCTGCAAAAACCCCCACCTGTTCGCTCTTTGCACCCTCGCCATGCAACCCCTTTCCTGCAGGGCACCACTCCGCCAGCCTCCACTTCCCTCCCCAGCTGCAGAAGCACCCCGATCCTGTCCCCAGGCTCCCCGAGCTAGAGGGAGAGGGAGAGGGAGAGACCACCCCACCCTGGCTCTCCCCCACAGGCAGCCAGCGCGGAGACCATAACCCGCTTGGCTCTTAACCCCTCCCCTGCCGCCAAAACCTGCCCCCCGCCCGGAGCCCTTGAAGTTAGCAAGTGACAGATCTCGATCCCCCTCCCGGCCTATCGCTGCTCGCTCTGAAGGAAGGGCGGGGAGCTCCCCTGCTAAGAGCCGGGGGGGAGCAAACACAGCGAGCCTCGGGCACCGCTGGGCCTCCGAGCTGCCGGGACCGGGCCGGGAAGCGCACCCCTGTGCACGGAGGGACAGAGCGGCTGCGGGAGGAGGCGATCCCCGCGCTCTGGGACGGGGGAGGCGCCGCTCTCACCTGGTGGCTTTCCGCACGAAGTAAGAGCGGGTGAAGTCCCAGTGGTCGTCCAGCCAGGCTTCCACCGCCTCCTGCTGCGGCACTGGGGGGCCGCCGCGCTCCATGCTCCGCTCCAGTCCTGCCCGTCCCGCCCGCCCGCCTCTCGCTGGGACTGCGGCCGCTGCGCCAGTTGTTGTTGATTGCACCCCTCCCGTCCGGCCTCTTGTCTAATCAGAGGCAGGAGACCGTCCCCCCGCCTCCCGCGGAGCTGGGAGCCCAGCCAGCCCCGCGCTCGGCCTCCCTCCCTCTCCCAGGTGTTTGCCCGGCCCCGCCCCGCCCCTCTCGGCGGGAAGGGGAAGCCCAGCCTGCAGCTAGTGCCAGCCCGCCCCGCCGCGAGCCACTCCTCACCCAGCTCCCGTCCTGCCACTCTGGCCGCAAAGCGTCGGCCTCCAGGTGCTTCGAACGGGGGGGGGGAGGCGCGAGGATCACCTGGCAGGGCCCAGGCGCGAGCCCACGCCCGGCACACCTCTCCTCTGGTGCCGCCCCGGAGAGCCCTGCTTGGCTGAAGGGAAGGAAAAAAAGGCATTTGTTTGTGTGCAGCCCGCTGGAACTGCTGCTCACTTGGTGGAACAGATGCCCCAGGGGGAGAAAAAAAGTAGGCTGGGAGAACAGAATGTGCATCCTGCCCGTGCCTTCAGGCCAGGCCTCGGATTGTCCACAGTATCATTTGTTAAAAGTGCTACTAGACTCCTCGTTTATTGTTGGAGTATCAGGTTTCAGCCCCCTGCTCAGGGGGTGGCAGATTGTCTCCTGGTAGCATGGCTCTAGTTGCCTAGGTTTCTCAATCCAGATGTGGAGATGGAAGCAGCAGTGGCCTGGTTTTCAAAGGGGCCAAGCTCACACAGCTCCTGTTTTCTGTAAACTCTAGGTACGCAGGTTTGAATTGTCAGCTATGTGCCTGGCCCCAGGATGACTCGGATGCAAGAATCACACCCCCGCCAATCCCAGATTGTCTAGCTATAGAGAGCCCTCATCATACTAAAGGCTATATCTTTCAACAAGGATAAATGTGAAATGTAAATTTGTGACAAAGATTTAAGAATGAGTAGCCACAAATATTGTAAAACAGGAGACTGGAGATGAAGTTCAGTTGTTAACATACATGGTTGTCGTCCTCAGTTTCAGCATTTGTGATGACAACATCTCACCTAGCAGCAAGTTTTTATGTGGGGAGGGACAAACAGGTGTTTAAAATGAGTGGCCTACTCCGTACGGCAATAGTACTGACAGATATTAATACAGGGTGGAATTCATCCCATTACAGAAGGCCAGTACACTCTTTTCAGCCCCATTTAAACTTGCTGTCAAGGTTAGAGGACTGCAGGTAGAGCAGATACCATGCACAATATGCCTCTGCCGTTCTTGTATGCTGGTTAGGGGGCCTCCAGTAGGTTTCCAAAGGGGTAGCCATGTTAGTCCAGTTCAGCAAAACAAACAAAGAGTCTAGAGGCACTTTTAAAGATTAACAAATTTATTTATCCAAACAATGTGCTGCACAGTTTGGGAGCATGGACTGAGGTAGTTGTGATTGGGGCTGCTCACAGGCTGGTTTAACAACTATGTAACCTGTGGGAATAGATTTTGTTCTCTGTACCTGCCAAGTAATGTGTGCAAAAAACCCAAATGCTTCAGCTTTATACAGGATTCATGAATTTCACCTATGATTATTTGTTATAATAAATTGGTGCACACAGAAAGAGAAACAACATGAACTTCCCTATTTTGTTTTATAATAGTCACAGAAGACATGTCTAAAGCTGCAGAAAAAAGGAACCAGGATGTTAAATGGGAAGATACAAGAGGCTATTTATTCAACCTAAAGAGAAATCCTTCAAAATTTGGAAATCTAACTGGGCTAGTGTAGCCAGTAAACAGGAGCATAAATAACAGCAGGCAATAAGCAGGAGGGAAATTAGAACCACCAGATTGCACTGAGCAAATTGCTAATGGTGTAAAATGAACAAGTAGTGATTCTCTAAGTCTCTTTCTCTAAGGAAGCCTGGGAATGAAGCAGCAGGGCTGCCATATTTTCAGGGGTTGAAGGAAGCAATTAAGGAAAATAAGGACATTGCTGAAAAGCAATGCTGAAAAAGATAACTTTGCATCAGTCTTTACCACCAATGATGCAGAGAGATACTTTCTGGTAATAAAAATTAATTACTCTCAGAGATTGAGATGGGGAGGAAGAAGCACTGAAATAAATTGATAATTTAAAAGCAATAAATTACCGAGCCTTGGTGTCATATCCCTCAAGAGTTCAGAAGGTGCTCAGATATGAAGTTGCTAGCAAAAATATGAGATCTCGTTAAAAACAGCCACTAATCCAGAGGATTGGAAGGAGTCAAAGAAAAGGGGATATGAACAAAATATGTGAAATAATGAATAGTATAGAAAAGGCAGATCAGGAACCTCTGCCTGTCTCATAAGACAAGAAAAAGGGGTCAATGGAAAGGTAGCAAATTTAAAACTGATAAATGGAGAAATATTTTTTCCACATTACTTACACTTAGACTGTGGAACTCATTGTCAAAGGAAATCACTGAGGCCAAGAATTTAATGAGATTTTTAAAAGGGATTATGCTGTTAAATGGGTAACAATATCCAGAGTTATCATAGTGAAATGCTAATACATTTTGGTAAAGCAATGCTTCAAGGGTTAAGCCAATCTCTCACTTTTAGATCAGAATGAAACCTGCAGAAGCAGATTATTTTATATCTGTCCATTGAAAGGTTCTTGCATGTGCTTCAGGAGAATCTGGCACTGACTACTACCAGAGACAGGACATGGGATTAGTTTGACATCAGCTTTGGTCCAGTATGGAAATGCCTATATTCCTGTGATGTATACACATGTTTCCAGCCTGTCATCTGATAAGAATGAACATTCACCTCTATTTAACTGGTTTAAATATTTTGGATTATTTCACAAAACAAACTCAAAAATACATGAAAGTATTGCTATTTCTATCTTCTGTATTTCTCTTTCAGTTTTCTTCCTATTTTACAAATAATGATTGTTTAAAATTCTTTTCCGCACATGTTTCTGATTTTAAAATCTAGGGGAAATTTCTCTCTGAAGAGAACAGTGTCAGGTTGTCACAGTGACCTATTGTCTTTCTGGCTGAATCAAATCCAGGGTGATATTTCAGTGCGTATCTGATAAAATGAATGTGGTGTCTTTGTATTAGCTGATTTGCTTTATTTGGGTGGACTATCAGGTTAGTACTTACAAAGGAAATATTTACAAAGTCCCATTGTACATAATTGGACAACACAAACACTTACAGAGACTGTCGTAGGTCTCCATTGGATGTTTCTCTCTCCATTATGAAGTGTTTCTTACAATCTGCCTCTAAATAAAAAGGCTGCTCAATATGTTGTGTATGTCAGCTGCAACAAATGCTATTCCTTATCTCAGATTATTATTAGTAGTAGTAATAGTAGCACTGATATTAATAAATATTTATAGTATAGTAGCAGCCTACAAAGGTCCCAACTGAGAATGGATCCCCATTGTTCTGGGCACTGCGCAAATTGAGAACTAAATCATGGTCCAGCTTGCACAGCCACACAGGAGCAACAGGGTATAAATTGGAATGATCGGACTACCCATATCGTGGGTAGCTGTACCAAAGAGGAAGGTATACAGCTGACATAGTATACTTTCCCATACACAAAGCAAGGGGAAATCCAGGAGGCAGCTTGGGCTTCCGGCTTGTTGCAAAGCTATGACTTAGTCCAAAGATAAAAGACAATATAGCTAGTACAGAAGATTATCCTTCTGCATTTACAGTGGTAAAACATTAGTGGCTGAGAAGAATTCTATCCAAACAGAGATTAGAATACCTTTCCCCACAATCAATACAAACGGAACTGTTGGCGGGGGAGGGGAGGATATTGTCACTGTATAATTTCATGAATCTATTTGTGCTATCCTATTTTCATTTTTAAGGTGACAAGTGGATATAAGAGCCAAACAACAGAGATGTGAAGGCTAAAAATGGAAAAAGCCTTCCAACTCCAGTTTGCAAAGCATACAGGAAAGAAATGTACATCTCAGCTTTTCAGTTTGTTCCCAGAGCTCAGATGACAGCACTAACATGTAAGAGCTGTGAGCTTGGAAAGGATTTTGAGTAATGATAGATGAATAAGTTAACCCTATTCAAATTATGTGGCAAAGCAGGATGTTTGTGTGTTCAGTGTCGGTATCTGCACCTGTATTCCTCCTTCATGGTCCACTCCAGGAGTATCCCAGTGAGGTCTCAGGACTCCAGCTGTCCCTGACACCTTTCTGATCTGTGGTTTAAAGACTGCATTGCCCCCTGCTTTGTACTAACATCCCCATCAAATGAGTCTGGCTAATGACCGGTCCCTATGCATTGTCTTCTTTGAGGCCTATGAAGTGTAGAGTGCCAACGCTTACACGTTACCACATAGATCTTTCTAAGCAAGAACATTTATTCATAAGATAAAAGTATTACAGGGGAAAAAAACAATATAAATAGACAGATTTGAACACACACTAAACATACCAGGATTCACCCACCTATCAGTCTTTTGTGGCCCTAGTTGGCCAAAGTGTTTCCAACCTTTTTGCAACAGAAGGCCCTGTCAGTTTGATTGATCAATAAGAAGGTCATGAGTCAGTTCAACCTTTTTGTACCAAAAGTTCAACCTTTTTATACCTTTGTTTCTTAGTCTCTGGAAAATACAGCCTGAACCAGTCTGTGCAAACCACCCCAGAAGGTGGAATGTCTCTGAAGTTGTCACCCCCTACTGTTGTAGATCCTAATAGTGATGTGATAACCCTATTCCAGGGATCAGCAACATGTGTCCCCCCTTCCCCCTGTCGTGCTGGTTCCGCCCACCACACCCTCAGCCAATGACTGCTTTTCCCTGCTGGCCCTGCCCCCATGCATGGCCACCAAAGGGAGGGGGTGGTGTCAGCAGGGGAAGCAGCCATGGTGCTGCACGCTGCTGACATTAGGCATGTGTACCAGGTTTGGTAGGCATGCTGGCGGTTGCTGACCCCTGCCCTATTCCATGGAATCAAACATGATCATGCATAAACTATTTATAAATGTAATACTATGGTCCTCAAAGATATTATGTGGGGTTGCAATATCTGTCACATTCAGTATAACAGCCAGAATCCTTTTCCAGCACAAAGTAATGTGCAGAAGTGCTAATGCTTGATTTCTGGAGACACAGGAGGACTTGAGAGTACTTTAGGTATTGAAGTGTACTGAATTTGTGCTATGTATGCTTTGCAGGTAACACACAGGAAGGAGACAATTAGATGATAAGAATGATTTTGCCTATCTGACATGTATAAATTAGAGAGCATGATAACTCATCGTCTGTAACAAAAAATGGGGAAGTATATAGTTTAGAATGAGAGTCATCTATTCATGTGTTATTTTATGCATAAAGAGAGCCTATGTTTATTTATTCTCATTTGAAATAAGTAATTCCTACATGTTTCCTCATAAAAGGGAATAAACAATGTTTTCTTGTGTGTTTTAATGTTTTGCTTTAGCTACAGCATTGGCAAGTCATTCAGTGACATCACTTTCTGCAAATCTGCTTCGCAGAAACTGTGATTGCTACCTGAACTATAGCATAGGCAGCAGTAGGTGTTCAAGGGGTACCAACTGTCAGCACGGTAAGTGTGGGAATCACAACGTTAGTTCTTTGTTTTGTGCACTGGCAGGATTCTTTTCCCACTGCAAAATGCTGAAAATTGCCATCTAAAATCTTTGTACTGAGATGCTCCTTAGACTTGTCAACATCATCAGTACCCAAATGAAGTTCTGCATCCGTCTACAAGTACCACATACAGTCATGTATCAATATTCAAACAGTGCTAGTCTCGATTTTGGCACATGAAGACCTGCTGCTCGTTTTCTGCTGGAACACTCAGCTGCCCCTCTTCTTCACCACTCTCCATTACTGATATTGTACTTCACACAGAGCCATATTCTCAACCTTGGTTAAGTCCATTTTGTGTTGCTCCACTGGTGCATTGCAGACTTAAAACTGCTTTAATAATGCGGAGCTGGGGAATGTATAAAACCAGGGTAGCCCACTTCATGCCACTCAATCTCTCTTTCCGCAAAGATGGTATTCTAGAGCAAGGTGGGAGTGTATGGGGACACTGGGGGCAAAGATGGAACACCAAACACTCTGACAGTCCTGGGTGGTAGAACCTCACTGGATTCTTTCAGTGCTATAAATCAGAGCAGCTGTATGGCTTTTAACTTGGGTGGGGAACTGGTTCTCTGACCTCAGGCCCCAGCATGAGTGGAGGAATACAAGTGGCTTAGTTACCTGTGCTTCCCTTTCCTCCCCTATATCAAAGGCCTATCTGAAAATCCAGCCCAAAATATTTATGCCAAGGTTTTTTTCATAGTTTTCCATTTATTTATTTAATTTTTAATGGGAAGCGTGCAATGGGACCCATTTTAGGATATAAGTAGCAGTACTAAACATTACAAAAAAGACAACAGTGTGTACGTCAGCTATGATCTCATCTGGCTTCTCTGGAGCCCAGCTACAAAAGTTCTTATTTGTTTCTGTTACAACCTCAGAATTAGTTTCTGGCAGCTCTGACTGTGGGTGAGACTTGACAAATACACCAATAGACACTTCTTTTAAAAACCTTTCCTTTAAATCAGGAGTTTCTTCCCAGCATTCTGTTAGCCTTGAGGGACTAATGGTGGCTGGCACATTATAACTGGAGAATTTGGGATTTCTGACTCTTTTTGGTTTTAAAATCTAATAGGATATTCAGGGTCTGCTCCAAGTTGCACTGGAAAGGCTGGTAACATGGAATGCAGCTACTGTTGCAAACATTGTTAATGCTTTGCCATGACACAGACAGTTATCTTCAAACAGCTTCCCTCCACCACTTATGCTTATTATCAGTTAGATTGGTAGTCACAGTATCCCCATCATTGATGTCCACACTATACAGATGAAAGTCCTCAGAAGGCTGAGTCGAAAGATGGCAGCTTTTCTACTGTAACTGAAGTCAGGGGATATTGCCCCTGTCATGTGACAGAGTTATTATCCTTTGTCATCCTGGCCCAAATCATTTGGCAGAGACCAAGAAATAAAGTTCATTTTCTTACCAGCACTCCTGAATTTTAGGTCCTTATTTCACTCCTCAATCCCTCAGTGTCATCTCCTGCAAGAGGAGAATCCACTTTAATGGAACTGAAGACAATCAGAAGAAAGTTTTTTTCCCATAACTCTCCTAAAAGAGAGGCTACAATTTAGAACACATGCTCTGCCTGGCTTCTGAAAACCAGGCCTTTTGATGTATCTGAATTTGGCACCCAGTAACTGAGGCACATAAAGACTGCTACCCACTTTGAAAATTTAGACCAAACCTCTTGCTCAAAAGCTTCAAGAATTGCATTAGTTTCAACAAGGAAACCAAGCCTTGAGTGATTTTGGACACTGAACTATCTCCTCCCCTTGGTTTTCTCCAAATCATGTGGCACAATGGGATCCTGGTCCAGGGCTGGGGCTCCTAAGAGCTACAGCTATGAAAAAAAAACTAATATTGGTAGGACATAGTGGGGATAAAGAAAGACATGCAGTCTCTAGGGCTGGTCATCTAGCACTTTCAGGAACCAACGATTCATTAGCTTTTTAGCAGGGGGTTGGACTAGATGACCTCGTGAGGTCCCTTCCATCCCTATTATTCTATGATTCTGTGATTGGCAATAATTCATTTTTTTAAAAAAGCTGCATGGACTGTAAGGTAACTCCATGGAACTAAAGGCAACGATGTCAGTATAGCCACGCACCTGGAAAATGTTAGAGCAGAACTAAGTCACGTTAAGTTGATGCTCTTAAAAAGAATTCAGGCAAGAATTAAAAAACTCAGGAACATCTTTAGGTCTTTGAGAATCTAAATGGTATGGGCTTCATTTTTGTGTGTGTTTTATTTTTGGTGTCTGTCAAATTGCTTTGACACAGACCCACATTCCTTGAATTCTGCAAGGAGATTGTCTTAAAGAAAGGAATTTTATTCTCCTATAAACCATTGTAATGTGTATGATGAAGTTATTTCCAGCCCAATTTCAAATGTGTAAAGGAGACACAGATTAAATATTTAAAGTTAATTTTGAGATGTACAAAATATCGAGGGCAGTGCATCAGCAATCATGAAGGTAGCTACCTACTCTTGAAATGCAATACATATGTGTTTCTTACCCACCCATATACAAATGAAAGAAATAAAATACCAATGCAATGATAGAGAAGAGACTGATTCAGAGATTGTGGTGTTTGTTTCTGTTTATAAAGTCATAAAACAGAGCTGTTTTACAGAATTAAATACATTTCATTGATAGCAATGGTGTTACTGGACTCACTCCTCACATGCAGTGGAGCAGAGTTTGGCAGAGCTGCCTGGGAGTTGGGGCAAGAGATTTTCACCCCCTTTTCTGCCATCCTCTGATTCTGAGGCTGCTAAGTGACTGGTTTGTTTTGGCACCAAGCGGAACTCAGAGTAAAGTTGGGGCTGTTCTAAACTAACAGAGGGATTGTGATGAAATGGGGTGCAGCAAGCTATGTTGGCTCTACCTGAGCGAGTGGTTTCTCACACGTGGGGAGAATCAAGTTTTCCAGCTCCTTTGCATTGCTGGAGTGATGGGCAGGGGGAGGCAGAATTTAACTCCTCGCAATTAAAGAGCACATTTTTAATTTTATAACCTCATGAGTCATGAGACTGTCTTGCAAGTTTATTCCTCCACCTCCTTCCTAAAAATTACTGGAAATGCTTCCCAAATAAACACAACTTCAGAGAGCTGCCCACCACCTTGCTACCAGTATCTACACCGCTTTCTCTTTGAGATAACACTGCATATATCTTACAGGAAGCCATGCAAAGGAGTAGCTTCCTCCTGTTTTGATTTGAACGCGATACAGTATTTTGCCCCAATCAAAGCATTTCTCCTAGCCTCAGGAAACTGGCAGCATCTCAAATGGGTTGTAATATACAGATTATCAGCTGGATTGTAATTCCCTCTTCTGTTTCACTGGAAAGAATAGCTTTGACTTTGAGCTTAAAGTACAGCTTATTAGTTGCTGTCTAGTGTGTCTTTCTTCTGCTTTCCACTGAAAATCTTAGGACAAATATTTTCTAACGTAGTGCTAAAGACCTTGCCGGGTTGTTGAAAACAAGACTGCAAGCTCATTGAGGTAGGGAACAGTTCTATCCCCTGCTCTTTGTAAACTCAGGAAGGAAGAAACTGGTAAGAGGATGCAAAGATCTTTCCAACCCAGCATATAATGTGCAATGGAAATGTGTCCAGACACAACTAAAGCATTTCAAATGACTTTGGAGCTAAATTTAGACTTGGTGTAAGGTGAGCATAACCCCGTGGAAGTTTAACTGTGGTCTGAATCAAGCCCAGAGTTCCATGCATTTGTGTTATGGGACTCTCAAAGGACAAGATACTACCTTTAGTTCACTTGAGAGTTCTGAATGACATGTGTAGGGAGCAGGTTGTAGATGTTCAGGAGGAATTCTAGCTTATTCAGCCAAAATTCTTCCTGGACCATGTATGCCAGAATCCACAAGGCCCATTGGGTTGCTGTAGAGAGTTGCAAGTGCATAGGGAAAGTATTTCCTATTAACATTGTACTTTGTTTGAACAAGTAGCAGAAGTGTCAGGAGGCAGCAGATATTGGAACACCCCCTCCCCCCAAGATTCTGGCCAACCCAAAGGTGACACATGATGTCTGTGGCTCCAGATTTGCACAGGAACTTATTTTAGGTGATTATAATAATGTTTGGCTT
This sequence comes from Pelusios castaneus, assembly GCA_007922175.1. Classification (NCBI taxonomy): domain Eukaryota; kingdom Metazoa; phylum Chordata; order Testudines; family Pelomedusidae; genus Pelusios; species Pelusios castaneus. The sequence goes on from ML685791.1 coordinate 11,649,081, forward strand.
TTCTCAGGCACTTTTGTAAAGACCTGATTTGCCATGTATAATTGTTTTGAAATTATTTCATACAGACGAACAAGGCTGATCAGAATTCAAGCAGCACACCAACCAGCCTTTTCTCAGCTTCCTTTTTGCCCTGCATACTCATGCTCAGCTACCTGCGATTCCCATCATTCCCATGACTCCAAGCCTGAGAGAATTCTTCATTCAGATGATCAAGATGAGATCTGGCATGTTGCTGGCCCCTTGTAACACTTTGCAGGATTTTATATTATATATATGGCTTGGCCTTATGTCTGGAATAGCTACTGAATTTATTTCAGCAGAGTCATAATTTCAGGCCTTCATGGGGGAAGCCCAAGGCTTTACACCATGAATGTTACTGTCCACACTACTTAACCAATGTGATCTCTCTCTGTGTTAGGCATGTACTTCATTACACTAGGAGAAAACAAGATAGATGTACAAGACAAGCAGCCAGTGCAACCTTATCATTTCAATTGTTTGAGCTTTACTTTTCTTTATTTAGGTGTGCTTTTTAGTGATGCTGCTCAGCAGTTCCCTGCTGTAGTCTGAAAGTCACAAATAAACAAACCAATGAAGAGCACACAATAGTGACCAGTCTCTGATACTTTGCTTTGCCTTTCTTAGTGATAAACTCAGTCAAATACAGACAGGTTTGATTAATACAATGCAGATTGTATTTGGCCTCTGGGCCAAAGTCAGTGGTGACCTAAAATATGATAGAAGTTAAAGACTATCTGCAAATTGCTCAGAAAATGGTTGTAAGAGTCAAAGTAGTGTAAGTTGCACTATTTGGCATTCCACATGTGTGCAAAATTAAGGTTATTTCCACACAGAGGGTGGAAGGAGACTGAATCAAGAAATGTAAATAATAGGATGATTATAAACAAGGAGTTCTGTGGCACATTTAAAGATTAACAAATTTATTTATTGCATGAGTTTTCATGGGAGAAAATTCCACTTCAGATGCTTGGATTTTCTCTCATGAACGTTCAGGCCATAAATACATTTGTTAATCTTTAAAAGTGCCACAGGACTCCTTGTTTGTTTTGCTGAATTAGACTAACATGGCTAACCCTTTTGGATCCCGTTAGGATGAATATAATCACTTTGAACTATCCCCACCATTCCCAAAATATACCAAAACCATCCCCTGCATACCCTGTAATGGGATCTGTTTATCTTTCCTGCTCATCCCTACAATGTAGCCATGTATTGTCTAATGCAAAGTATGTCATATAAGTTGTTTCTGGAATGCTCATGGCACATTGTGCATTATTTTTATGGTAGCATGTTTCCTGCAACATCATACTTGTCTACAGATATGACACATGTCCCCAAATGTATTTCACAGGGCTCAAGTAGGGTTAGGCAGTCAGAGCTGCATCCAACACTCCCAGTGTATGCATGCAAAAACAATGGAGATCAAGTGCTTTAGCTGGAGAGGGAAGAGAAGGAGGGTCAGTGGGGACTTGAAAAGATAGAAGACAACACACTTTGAACAGATTGAGGCTTTTGCTATGGGACTCCATCTTGGAAGCAACCTCAAGCAACCTATCGACATGGTGAGATTCAAGTACCTGGCTGCAAAACCATCAGTAGCCAAAACGTGTGGATAAGCTAGCAATGGATTTTAACAGCGATCTTAGTTTAGAATGTGAGTTATCTTTTATGTGACTGTGAATATCTCTTTGAGTGACTGATTATCTGATTTTGCCTTGATTTATATTCACTGGAAATTGTTTTCATTAATACATTTATGTTTCTTATATCTAAAGCAAGGAGATGTTGGATGAGCATGTGTCAGCGCCTGACTTAGAGCAAAAGCTAATGCATCATCAATTTCTTTGTTAAATTGCCGGAACGGTGTAAATGAGCTTGCAAGGCCCAGTAGGATGTGCATTGAACTTTGCAAGATTGAAGTTCCCAGTATTGGATCTGTTGGCTGGAGGGGATTGCGGGGGGACCATCCCATGTGTGGTTAGTGAGAGCACACTTCCATCGCTTGAGAGACTGATTGTGTGCTGGGAGCTGGGCACAAGCAGGCCCAGGAGTGGGAGCCCACCCACCAACGTGGGGTAAGTCAGGGCCCTGGGGTGGCACAGTGGCACACCGGTTCAGATTGCAGGAGGGGAACATCACTGTTACAAACTGAGCTGTGTTTGTACACATACTAAAGGCTAAATCAGTACAAATTATACTATCAATTTACACCTCATGTAATTTATGCCATCATTTAAGTCACCACAGAACTGGATCCTCAGTCACTGCATGTTGGTTCCTCACCAAAACTTGAGTTTGAGGAACATTTGCCCCCTCCTCTGCCCTTGCTTTACTTTTACTCTCTTCAAATTATTGGTTTCATCTAGCAAATAAACATCTCTTGAAGAACAATATAAAGGCAATGACTGTTGTCAAAGAATTCAACATATCTCACCCTTTTTCTTCTCCACTGACTATTCTGTTCAAAATGACTTCAGAAGAGTGCTATTTTTTAAAAGAGAGAGATATGAAATAATGAGTAAATGTAACTGTCATTTAAAATATTTAAGCAATATTTATATTTCTTATAATATTGTTAAATTATTCTCAATATAATGTTCTTTATTTTTCACACATTTGTTTTCATTTTATGTTTATTAATTTTTCTTTTCTCTTTTGTCCAGGCCTACACATTTTCTCTTCTTCTATTTCTGGCCTTATGACTCATTGCTTTTGTACTTTCCTCTTGTATTGGAAAAACTTTCAGATCTTACTTATGTTGCTCACTGCTTTGTTATTTAATTCTGTAAATTTTTTGTAACATGCTTTGCCAAATAAAGAACTTGCAGAGAGTGTTCCTGAGGGCCAGGCCTTGATAAAGACATATGTTATAGGGAATCAAAACAAATCCAAATCTTGGCAGAAAGTTCAGGACCAAGTCATGTTGGCAGTCCGTACAGTTATCTTACATTGCTACAGCAGCTGCACTAATCTGCCACAGCTGTTGAGTCACAAGTGATTTACTACACCTGTTGTGGCAACAACCAAACCTGGTATGTTTGCCTTTCATGTAGGTGTCCCTCATCACCGTCCATTGATAATTTATAGCACGGCATGTGCAGAATTAGCAGGATGAGGCAAATGATCCAGCCACTGCACTGTGTGTCACACAGGAGTCCTGGCAAGAGAGACTTTATTCTTTATTTCCTGGTCCTGGTCATAGGTCAGTAACGGGTTCTAACGTGGATCAGAGATATAAAAGGTTAAAAAGCCCTGTCTAAAGACTACAGTCAGTGTACACTGATTCCACTGGCTACTGTTGCAATTTAGATCATGCTGAATGTAGAATCAGGATCGCACTGCCCACTGGGAATAAAAATGGGTTGAAATACCAAGTCCACTGAAATCAATGAAGAAAGCTCACTTGGACTCAGAGGTAGATTTTCACCCAAAATATGTAAGTGGAGGAATGGGGGATGGACTGCACACCCCTAGTTGCAACCTACCATTCCATACTGGAATTATACAGAGTATCAACAAACAATTATAACCCATATTTGACAGTGACCCCATTTGGAAATAAATCTTTTCCAAACCCCCTTTTTGGTCAACAACCAGCCTCCTAGTCTCACCAAGGTCATCATCAGAAGCAAACTCCCACCAGACTGGGACACACTAAGTGACCCCAGACTCTACCATAACAAATGCAGACGTACCCCCACCTTTCAAGATCTCTGGGTCCTATGCATGCCTATCACAACATGTGGTGTAGGACATCATCCAGTGCACTAAATGCCCCAATAACTACTACGTGGGTGAAATGAGACAGCCACTGTGGATTTGAATGAACTGACCCAAAAATATGATAAAACATAAAAAACCCCGTATCACCTACTAGTGACACTTTTCACTAAATGATCACAACAGTCACTCAGTAAAGAAACTGTATTATGGCTCATTACAACAATATATGGCACATCCCTGCATGGCATATTTAATCTGACCTAAATCCCCACGTAGACCGTGCTAGTTTGAAAGAAGAATTCTTCCTTTGACCTAGCTATCACCTTTCAGGGTGGTGGATTACCAACGCCAACAGGAGAATCCCTCCAATCAGTGTATGTTGTGTCTATGCTGAAGTACTACAGCAGTTCTGCTGTTGCATTGTAAGTGTAGACATATCCTGAGAACCTTACCCAGACCTTGAAGAGTAGGCTTGAAATCTTATCTTCCACCAACAGAAGTTGATCCAATAAAAATATTTCCTCACCCACCTTGTCTCTCTACTGTACCGAGACCAAGGCTACAAAGGTTGTTTCACAAGACCTATTTTCCGTTTAACCATGTTGATGATTGGCATTCATTTTGCTAACATCCTTTTATTCTTTGCTGATTGCATCCCATCTCGTCCTCCCCGTGATTTTGTATAGACTGATGTCAGCTAATCAGCTTGAAGTTACCTGGATCATACATTTACCCTTTGTTATGTACTGACACATTGGCTTTTTATCCAGCCCGATGGAATTTCCCCAGTATTCTAAGATTCTCTCAAAGCAATGTTTCTCTGAGCTTTCTGTTCTCTTTAATTTTATTGTATTTAGGCATAGGGCTAATAAAAATGTAATTACTCTACCCATTGCACTTTTGGATCTTGCAATGAACTTCTGCAGGTATACTTTGGTGGACTACCTGAGATGTATTTTGGGGACACCAGGTGAGGCAAGCATTTCAAGCGTGGTCTAGCTGTAGCTTAAAATTAGTTTGAATTCTTTGTAATACAAGACATGAGATGCCTAAACGTTTGGATAAATTTATTTTGGTTTCTTCCCTGCTTACCATTTGGAGTGAAGATGCTACCTAAAGATTGCACTGTAAAATAGATGTATAAAGCATATTGCGATACATATACCAACTAGCCTGGAGGATCTGCAGATGTCATCCTACTCATGGTATTATCCTGTAGTCCACCACTGATAACAATAAGTGATGCTTAATCATTATCCCAATTTTTATACAGTTCTGAATCTAAAATTGTATCCTTTGACATTGTTTACTCTTAGTGTTACTGATGTAGTCAGAACTGAGACTTGATCTTGTTCAGATTCCTAAGTAAACTGTTGAACATTTTCTATAGATATATCTAGAAGATAATTTTGAAAGATGAGATGTTCCCTTGATCAAACCTGCACCATACTTACACTTTAAAAAGGTTTCAATTTATTTGGTTAAGCTATGGGGAGTACATATACTTCAGTAAAATGACACTCAAGTTTGGTAAGGTCAATAAGCAATGGTGCAATGTGGATCATTGATTCTGGGGAAATTATTATTATTATTAATAATTGTTACAATACTGAATAAATCACTGCATTATGCTGGAAGCTGTATCATGAAATAGTTTTTGCTGTTGTGAGCACAATATCAAATACATAAGTACCTTCTTAATCAAAGCGGAAAAATAAACACATGGAGCTTAAAATTAAACATAAGATATACCACACAAGTATGATGCAGTGGAGGTGAAAACTGTTATTCAGTTTTCAGCATGGAGTGACAGACTCAGATAAGTAAGTAATATACTAATCTGCGATTCTGAAAGGTCAGTGAGAACACTTCCAATTTACCAACTCCTTAGCAACGGAAATAAAACAGTCAACAAAGTGAAGAGAACAGCCAGATTCCTTACTCATAACATTATGATGGATACATTAAGAGACTAACTGGTTTTGAACTGAAATCTCCACTATTCTGAAGTATAGGCAAATTGTTTTTAGACATTATATTGCAGATAATACTAGCCACAGCACTGCTAAGTGTATAAATTGGGGTTTTATGGCCTTTTTAATTAAACTCAACAAAATTTACAAAAAGAGTTAAGACCCATTAAGGTTGTTACCTACCAAAGCGGTCTATTTGTGGATCCTACTTGATTTTTTTGGAAGGGTATGGCATACCATGTTCAGGATCCTTTCATTTTCCCCTTCAGTTTTCATGTCCCATCCCTAAAGATTTTTGTGGTGTAGATATTTTTTCAGCCAAAGGAGCCTGAATGAGGCTATTCAGAGCCCACCCTTGCTGTTCCTATTTGATCAACTGCAGGCTGATGAGAAGTGTTCCCACAGTGGCTGTGCATTCTGCCTCCTTGGTTTTTTTATTTTCAGTTTTGGCTGATCTAAGGAGGGGGAATCCAGAGCCGTAGTCATTCAGAGCATCATAGTGGGCTACAAAGCCTTTCACTATTAGCTAAAATCACTCTAGCTCAGGGACAAAAGTTGCAGGCATTATGATTTTGGAGAGGGCTAGTGAAGAGGATCTTTGGGCTCTGCCACTAAATAACTTGGGCCACCACCAGTCTCCCTTGCTGCAGAAAACTGAAACTGAGGGGCTTGTGCTGGGATCTGTGCATAATTGCTGACATTTAGAAACATTTTGCAAGGAATAATTCTCAATTAACTGAGTATTTTCAGGCAAACAAGTTCCAGTCGCTGGGAAGTTTTCTGTATATCTTTGTAATTTTAGATCATACTCTTTGGACAAAGTCGATAATTCCTGCTGATTTGGCCCTCCTAAGTTTTTCTGCAATTTTTTTAAAGGTATAAATCCAGAGAGGTTGGCAACATTAGTACACTGTTAAATGCTCAAAATAGTCACCCCCCTTAACGTAACAGAGATGTGTGGTGTTTGTCAGGGAAGTACAATGAAATAAAGACAGAAATACATTAAATTAATTTACCAAAAAGCTGTCTCTCTCTTTCCAGGCTTATTCTCTTTGTCCATTCTTTGATTCTTATTTATATTTGCTCTCTGACCCATTCTAGTTGGTTAGCTCTTTAGGGTAGGGCTTGATGAGTCTTTCTATAGTGTACAACGCAAAGAGGTTCCCATCTGATTGGGGCCTTTGAATGCTGTTGTAATAGAAATACTTTCAAATTGCAATCTTGCTATGAGAAAAGTAAGTAGTTCTTATTAATTCTGTTTTACAGGTGGGTGAATTAAAGTTAAAATGTTAAGTGACTTGACCAAGGCTATATAAAGAATCTCTGTCAGAGCTGAGATTATAATGCTTGCTGCCATCCCTGCTTAGTCCCTTACACTTTGGCAGGACTGATTTAATGTCCCATTTAGGGTATATTTAGAAATGTTGATTCCCTTTGGCATCCTGTACCAAATATGAAGTAACAGGTTACTCCTTCCACACCAGCTGCTATGTCCCATCTCACTTAAACCAGAGCTTTACGCAAGACGTACAAGTACACCTTTCCAGTTAACCACAAGCACTAGTACAAGGAAGAGACTGTGCAATGACTTAATAGACTTCGTCTTCATCTAAAATCTGAGTTGACATTACAGATTGAGGTATGCCTTAAACATCATTATGTGAACATCTGGTTGTTTGTAGGATGAAATACCTGTCAGCTCACATTAGGTCAGCTTGATTCAGGAGAAATCCAATTCAGTCTTCAGCAACTGTCAGTAGCTTGAAGAGAGAAAGGGTGGGTGAGGCAATATCTTTTATTGGTCCAATAAAAAGATATTACCTCATCCACCTTGTCTCTCTAAGCCCCAGGTGCCAACATGGTTACAAAAACACCGCATACAACGATAGCTTGAATAAACCATTAGCACGTACCCAATAGAGAAGAAACCATTGATTATCAATAAAATGGTAAACGGGATTCAAGGGACCTTATAACTGGTATGTTATTTAGGGCCTGGACCTGTCTAATGAAGAGCATGCTCAACTCTGGCTGAATGCACTGGGAATCGAGAGAACCCAACACCTTTAGGACAACTCTCTGTGATACCTTGGATCTCTAAGAAAATAATTCAGCCATCTCTTACAATGGTGAGATTAACTATATTATTCTAAAGATAACTACAGATTTTCTTCCCAGCATACTACTAGCCAGACCACAGCTGGCATAAATCACCATTGCCTCATTAACTTCAATGAAGCTACAGTGATTTACACCAGCTAAAATCTGGTCCTGCTTCTTAGCGCTAGCATATAATAAATATATTATTTCAAGAAAAGCACTTCCTAATTTGAAATCTGGTACAAGGATGTATTTGTTATGGGAAACACTCTCATGGTTTACATACTGTAACAATTTATGTTATACATTGATCAGATGGGGCTCTGTGCTGAAAGCTGAAATCATTTCCTTTTTTAATTTAATTTTTGCTGTGTTTATAGCTGTGCATCTTTATCAGATGGGCACAGGTTTAACAGTAACTAGCAGTAAATGGCTTAAAGGGCACAGTTTGGCCTGCCTGCATTAAAGCAAACCACTTATGCCTGCAAGAACAGTAGCAGAATCGTGTAGAAAAACATGTGGAATGCTGTTATGTTAGGAGTCCTGTGATGAAGCCTTTCATCTGGGCTGAAAATGCTTTTGATGAATGGGCCAGCCTAGTATCCAACACAGAAAGCAAGCAACACTAATGTCATTTAGAAAAAAGCCAACGAAAGTCCTGTGGCATCTTAAAAACTAACACATTTCTTCGGGCGGCTCCAACCCACTTCATCAGATTCATGCATGACCAGCACACATCCACAAGAAGCAGAGCTCAGAAGGGCAAAGTCCATTTGAGAACAAAGCAGAAATGGAGTGGCCTAGAAGTGATCATTAGACCAATGACCACAAATTGCATTAACAATTGATATTTATATAGGGCCAGATCCTCAAAAGCTTAGGCTGCTAATTCTCATTAATTTTAAATCAATGGGAATCAGGCACCTATCTTCTTTGGAGGAGTGGGTCGTAGTGTCCATAGGACTTCCGAAGACTCCCTAGAGTGTGGACCTCAAGCTGCAAGATGTTAAGGACCATATGAGAAATGCTAAACTTCCTCACATCCCATTCACTTTAGCAGGGTTTAAGGGCATTCAGGTCCCTACTATACAGAAATCATTCACTGACATGTAACATGAAACTGCCTTTGATGAGGAAAAACAGAGCTGCCATAGTCCAGCAGACACAATGCACAACTGTTTGTTAGGATGGTGAGAGAAGAACTTCTATGGTGCAGGTGGAATTTTGTGCTTTGAATCATGCATTCCAGTATGCACACTCCTAGCAGAATGAATCTGGGGACAAATTTTCAAAAGAAAAGGTCCCATATCAACAAAGAAATATTTAATTTTGTGTGCAGAGTGGATAAATGTGCAGGGAAAGGATTTGTTCAAAAGAAACATGGAACCAAAGACCATAATTCTGCTGTTAATCAGAAGTAATCTCCACATAGGTGTGTGCAGGAATTTAAACATGTTCCCTTATGGAGGTGCACAGAGCTTCTCCAGTCCTCAGCTGCAGCAGCTGACAGGTTCTTCAGCCCAGGAGCCTCTGTGGAGGGAAGAGTGAACTCCTCCAGGCCTGGGGCTGTGGATGGGGCACAGAGCTCCTTCAGCACTGGCGCTGCAGCAGGGAGAGGGAGCTCCTCCAGCCCCAGGGTCATAAAGGGGGGCACAGAATTACTCTGGTCCTGGGGCCATGATGGGGGACAGAGCCCTGGAACTGGAGGAGCTTGCTCTCCCCACTGTGACAGCCCCCGATCAGAGGATCTGTCAACTCTCACTGCAGCACCAGGGCTGGAGGAACTCTTCACCACTCCCCTCCCCCACCATTAGTAGGTGGGCTCATGCCCCCTCTTGAGCATGCCCCTGATTCCACTGAAATCAATGCACTTACAGATGTGTATAACTAAGGGAACTGTCTCTTACCCCGTGCATGAACAGCACCTAGCACAGTAGAGCCCCAATCTCAGATAGGGTCTGTAGGTCAGCGGTTTTCAAACTTTTTTTCCTCAGGACCCAGTTGAAAAAAGTCATTTATGCCCGCAACCCAACAGTTACATCTTTGAGCGATGCATTCCAGTCTTTTGGTGGGGGCAGCAGGAGGCACTGCAACCCTGTACCTGAGGGTCTGCAACCCATACTGGATCCCAACCCATGGTTTGAAAACCACTGCTCTAGGTACTATTGTACTACAAATAGTAACTCTTGACAGTGCTAAGAGCATTGAAGATGAATGAGACCCGAGAAGAGCAAATTGGTCAGAATTTACAGCGATATGGGCAAGAAGCATATATTCTCACCGGAGTTGTTTTAAATCAGTTAATAATGTCAAGGAAACTCTTCATAAACCTGGAATTTCCCCCCAGATGCATGAAAGATGCCGACTATATCAGACAATTGTTTGTAGGAAAATGTCTGCAGAGTTTTCTTCTCTTGTAGCCCAAAATAGGGTTGAAAAAAAGCATTTAATTTTTAACTAAATCTCAAGCAAGACAACAACTAAGTCCTTTGCAAACAGAAGTTGTGCCCAACTTGTTTCAGTAGTTTCATGAGCACCAGTGAAAAAAATAAAACATGACACAATTTGTCACAATTAATAGAAAGAACTGAGGACAGTGTAATGCTTACAAACCTAAGAGTGAATTAAATCAGTTCTATTGCCACTGAACAGCTGAGTAATTCCCACACTCTCTCCCCACCCCTTCTCCTGTAGCATGGGGTCTGTGAGGTGGAGGGTGGGCTGAAGGGGAGGTTGTTATCCATGGTGGGCTGAGATTTTTTTTTTTTGTGGTATTTTTTTAAAAAAAGCTCCAAGTGGATGTGTTTATGTGTCAAATTAAGATTTTATGGTGTCTAGAATTCCAGATAGACATTTTACACTGATATAAATGAATGCTTACAAGCATATCTAGAAGGTGGTTTGGGTAGATTTTAGGTAAATTGTGTGATGGAAGTGTTGTAATGCCCAGGACTTTCTTGGTAACTTGCCAAAAGCTACTTAGTTTGCATTTAAGTTAATTAAAAAAAAATTATAAACACCAGCAAAAAATTAAATTGAACATCTCTTTCTTGAGAACTAAATATAAATTGCTTGGCAGTACACATCTGCCATTGATCATGTTTGTCCTCACTCTGTATGTTCAGGAGGATGGCTACCACAGACTGCACATCTCTTGCTCAGGCTTTGCTTCAAGTACCCAGCAGCCCTGGATAAACCAACAAGCAGCTGCTGCCAGCGGATGTTCTTGTAGTGCAGTGAAAGGCTAATGCAGGGCTGAAAACTTGGCCAAACAATTTGTCTAGATACTTTTATGGCCTCCATAATTATATATTTAAAAGCTTAGCAAACATCAATGACCCCTAAAAAGAGAATATTATCCCCAGTTTATTGACTGAGAAAACTGATGCACACAGAAATCTAACTTGCCCAATCTTACATCAAATGACCAGGAAATGTGCCTGAATTTCTTGCATGTTATGGTGTGCTTTAGTATAAGACTATTCTTATCTGAACCTCTTGGCTTGGCAAAATGAACTGAAAAAAAATCTCATGAGAACAGAGTTTCCCCCCTTACCTTTCCAGTACTTACTACTTCCAAAAATACCACAAGAACAGCCTGGCTGGAAGCAGGAGCACAGAATGAAGTGAAAATGAAAAAGAAAGCAAAAGAAAGAAAGAAAAAACAACAAGACGTTTTTGAAAGTTCTGAAAAGGAACAGTCTGAATATTTGAGTACAAGTGAAAGATGGGTCTCTTATTTTAGTCAGTCCAGTATGCTATCCATCCCTAGCTTAAATGAGTCAGGAGCTGGTATTATAGACTTGAGCAATGGCACGCTTAAAATGACAAAGTCAAATTTTTCTCTTCGTTGCAAACCTGCAGCCCTATTGGCTGCAGTTAAATTATCCACTCTCAGTTAGGTTATCGGAAAGGAATTTTCACACATCCAAAAAGATCAGGAAATGGAATGAAAGACTATGTCAGAAACCAAAAGAAAAAAGTCAGGGGACAAGACAAAGTGCAGAAAAAGCTTTTTTTTTTTTAAACCTCTAAGTAAAGTTGAAGTGAAAGCTACAAGAAAGCCCACAGTGCCCTTGCTCCTTACTTTAGAATATGGATTGTGCACAGGTATAGTTAGTTCAACTGAGCTTTCAGCTGAAATACAGTGCTGCTATTTTTCTTCACTGGCAGCACTGAATTGTTAGTCGCTGCATTGGGGTTCATGCTGTTTGTCACTGAAAGTGGCTCAAGGCACGAGGACTACTGGATTCCCTTCTGTTGCAGCAGGGAAACTTCAGACCATAGTAGCCTCTGTCCTACACAAAAGTAAAGATTTATTTGAGCTTCTCAGGATTCCTGCTGCTTTTGAAGAATGGTGCTAGTGAATGGAACAGTAGGATAGTTCCTGGAAGATTTTGATACTCTAGCAGCAAGAAATAGGACTAATGGGGCTTTTTTCTTCAGAATGAAGTTCAGTTTCTCTTTCTCTGTTAGCACTGCTCTAAAGTGTTTTACACCTATCACTTCTTTCCCTCATGGCCACATATCTCAGAATCCAGCTACCTCCCTCTTCCCCATTTTGTTCCCTTCCCAGAAAGAAGCAGCCAAATTTTTCTTTCTGTCCAACACTCTTACAGTATACCTACTAAATTAAGATTAAGGTTCTTGTCTGCCCTTTCCAGGTTCTGCATGACTCCACCCTGTTACTTCTCTACTGTTGCTGGGTATTACACCTCACCACAATTCTTTGCTTTATCTTCTCCTACTCTTACTCATTATTTACTCCTGATGCCTGAAAAAAAGTCTCATACTCCAGGACACCAGGTCCCATCCTCTCTCATTCAAATTCCTCTTGAACAAACACCAACATCAATATACCATCAGCAACCTAATACTAGTAGCTCTAAGTTATCATCAGCCTCCTGGTCTCACCGTGTGTTCTTATCAGCTATTGTCTGTCTCTTAGGCTATGTCTACACTTGAAAAGTTAGGTCGACTTTATGAAGTCGACTTAATAAGGTTGACTTTAAGTCAACTTAACTTTTCAAGTGTAGACATGGTCTCTTTTTGACCTTAAGTCAATTTAATGTTTTAAGTCAACTTAATAAGCTATACCAAGGTCCTAATCCCCATCTCCACTGGCTTAAGTTGACTTAATAAAGTTGACTTAAGTGCTAGTTCGAATTAAAACGAGGTGTTATTAATTCAAACTAACATTTCCTTAATTTGACTTAAGGAGCAGCTTAAGTCGACTTAAGGAAAGCCCAGTGTAGACACGGAGTATTTTAAGGCAACTTAAGCCTCCTTAAATTGACTTAATTTGTAAGTGTAGATGCACCCTTACATTGTAAGATCCTTGGGGCATAGGCAGTGCCTTTTTGTAATGTACATGGTAGAGTTTCTGTTTATTAATTGAATGACTTGACCTTTTACAAAAAATCTCTGATTCTGCCCCAATTATTTTCATTAAGCAAGAAATAAATAAGGATATAATGAATCTCTGATATGGGACTGAAATTTTTTCTACTCTTCCATTCATGCTTACAAAACTGCTCAGACAAACAGCCATGAAAGTGAAATAAAAAGAGCTGCAAACTCAAATGCAAAGGCCTTACACATAAAGAGAATTATTTGTGACTATTTGTACTTCTTTGTTGCTGCTCTCCTCTGTACTCTGGAGAGAAAGTCTGGGGTCATAGAGGCGGAGGGCGGTCCTCACACGACCAAAACACCATCCTTCCCCTTCAGGGCAGTCTAGCCTAGCAGCCACAGAGTCTATATGGTTCTAACGCAGCCCTTACAATTCAGGGCTGTCTGGCCTAAAGGCCACAGACTCTATGCGGTTCTAAGGCAGCCCTCACAATTCAGGGCTGTCTGGCCTGGTAGCACAGAGTCTATACAGTTCAGAGGCAGCCCTTATAATCCAGAGCAGTCTGGTCTAGTGGCCTCAGAGTCTATAATAAAGTCATGAAGCAGCCCTGGGGTCAGGGCAGTAGAGTTAACTACTAAGGTGGCTAGCCCAGGGAAGGGCTTCCCTGGGTAGGGGGACTCGGGCCCTCCCACTCCACAGAGCCCCAGTCCAGGGTCCTATTAGTGCTAGGGGGCGGGGGTGGGTGGGTATGGCCCCAAGCTAGTGGGGATTCAAACCACACACATTGGTTTGTACTGTCAACCACCACCGGTTCCCCCATCCAGGCCCCCCTGGGCTACTTCCTACTTGGCTTATAAGTGCAGTCCCTCCATGGAGCTGGGGTTGTCCCCTCCTGCAGCCAACTCCATTAGTTCCTTTTCAGGGCACCGGAGTTCCCTAGTGGCTCATGGTACCTGCTTATCTGCCTCTCAGTCACTCGCAGGTGAAGGCTGCTCTCCTCCAAGATCTCCCAGCTTGCTGTGAGTCTCCTGCAGGGACTGGCGTGGCTCCTCTCCAGGGCTGCGTCTACACTTGTAAATGAAGTCGACTTCAGCTTGCTTAAGTCGACTTAATTTACCCTGCATCTACACTACAGTTTTCTTAAGTTGACTTAAGCAGCTTGCTTAAGTCGACTTAAGGAAAATTAAGTCGACTTAAGGAAAATTAAGTCGACTTTATTAAACCTAGATTTAATTAGATTTAAGGCTTAATTCGACTTTTTAAAGTTGAATTAAGCCAGTGTAGATGTGGGGTAGCCCTAAATTGACTTATGGATACCCCAGGACTACACCAATGCCCTCCCTGCCGGGGGGGAGCCTTGCATGCCAGAATGAGCAGGGCAGAGCCCTGTGTGATGCTGTCTGGATTTAGGGAAGCATTTATGATATTATTTTCTATTAATATCTCAT